>LTAE01002043.1:28745-47727 GCA_001647135.1 Pontederia paniculata | reverse complement strand
CAACTCAAAGCCAATCAAATTAGTCACCAAAATACTCTCACATTGATGACTCCAGTAAAGGATGTGACAATCTAAAATTTAGGGTCTTGCTATACCCTTCCAACTCATACTCTAAATTCTCCTAACTCTCTCATAACGGCACACGTGCACACTATGACACTGCACGCAATTGATTGTCCGTCCATGTCATATGATAGATTTATTATGTTATATCCGAATATCTTATAATAAATTACAACACTGTGTGCATAACATACTATGTTTCGATAAATTAATTATTAATATGTATAAGTTAACAAATCAAATTATAAAAAATTTGCCACGACTAATGATGCTCCAACTTCCAAACGAAATAATAAAATGACCAGAAAGGCTGATATCGTGGTAACGAGAAACTTTAATAAGAACACAATAAGTTATTTCATCGGGTGCAAAGACAAAAAAACAGCTGCAGCGTTCAGCATCAAAACAGTTCTCGATAGAAGAGCTAAATAGAAAAATTAGAATTTAATTTTATCTCACCATTCTACTTTCTAACTTCAATAAAAAAAATTAGGTTCTGTGGTTTGCTTAAATGATGGGTCATAAAATTAAAAAGATCTAGTATATGATTAATTTTATTAGTGGCCAAAACTATTATATAAAACGAATAAATTCCAACCAATATTGGTAATTAATCATGAACTACTAACTCTCAACTCAGAAACTAATCAACAACTTCGGTTCCATGAGTCCCAAAAATATATAGTTGCCTGTCTCATGCAAACTTTGATGCCAATGTGTCAAAGGTCGCACAGCCACAGCTCGCCGAAATCAATGAGGTAAAGAGTGCACACAAGAAGATTGACAATTAACGCATCTTTATAAGCGACAAAATCGCATGGACACAAAACCAGATAGTCCAAGTATTTAAATTCTTGAGATATTATTCCCCGCAAGCCACAAGTTATTTTTTAAAACACTTCTTTTTTCTTTAAAATGCAACAACCA
Source organism: Pontederia paniculata (assembly GCA_001647135.1). Taxonomy (NCBI): domain Eukaryota; kingdom Viridiplantae; phylum Streptophyta; class Magnoliopsida; order Commelinales; family Pontederiaceae; genus Pontederia; species Pontederia paniculata. The sequence continues at coordinate 46,737 of LTAE01002043.1, read as the reverse complement.
TACAACAAGGTAGAATATCACTTAGGCAGGGCCAAAAGACTGCTAAAAGATGTTTCCAGCGACCCACGGACAAATAAAACTATGGCAAACACAAGATTAGCAGAGTTATGAGTCCCATAATTGAATGAGGCGCATTCCCTTCCAAAAGTAAATATGCATATTTAAGGAAAAAAGGAAACAAAAAAAAGGGCCTGGTTCCATTAATAGATATTAAACACCACAGGGCATATCCGATACCTTGTCCTTATTCACAGAACCCTCAGCACAGCTACTCAAATATCATATAGAAGGGCCAACACAAAAATTTGGATTAACCATCTTCCCCCCACCAAAAAACTTGCCTTTCAGAGAAAGGCAAAAAGATCCCTTCCAGTGTAAGGACAGACTCAAATGACACAATGCAGCCATCTATAGGTGTCTTGGTTGCAGCAGTTTTTGGTTCTTGATTGTTTTTCTTCTTATATTTTAAAGTAGAATACCAGTGTGTTCCATGTCTTCAAGGAAGACCCTATGCAGGACCAGAACTTCCATCAACCTTGGGCTCACTTCGCAAGTAGGTCAGACTCCGAGATGTCGGAGAGATGATTGTGTTGCCTTCAGTAGGCTGAGGGGTTGAAGCATCACGCTTCCACTGTAAGCTCCTGGCTCCAGGTTTCACTGGGGCACGGCCACGGAAACCAGTAAATGCACCCCGGGGATATGATATTCTACCTATTCTTGAAGCATATGCAGAGCCTCGAGCAATTCGAGGCCAATCCAACATAGGAGCAGCTTCATATGAGCTTCTGAGAACAACCTGAAGGGGTAGAAAAAACAAATAATAAATGCATTAATCCTGCATGTAAAGGAAGCATGATGTTTTGTGATATTAGAAAAGTTCATATCAACTTGATACTGTCACCTCCATCAAATCTAGAAAGAAGTTAAAGCAACATAATTGAATTTAATCAAATATTAAATTACAAACCAAAGTTAAAAAAAATTATTGGTAAATTACATTCACAGTCTCGAGCCTGAACTTCTTTTTGCACATGTATGGTCCCTTAACCTTACTTTCCATCATGGTACTGTAAATAGCTACAGCTAGTTTTCCAATTTTTCCAACTAATTGAGCCAATATACCTAGGGGACCTGGGCCACGGACAAGTTCAATCTCGAGCAACACCTTGAAGGGGAGCATGAAGACAAGGACACTGCTTAGAAGAGATAGGAGGCTGCAACCAAAGCTGAGACAGCAAATGAGGTGACTCTGGTAAGGAAGAAAAAGATTAGTTCATTGTTCTGTTCTTGTGCATCTACTGTGCCACACTGCAATCCAAAGGCGCAACTGAAGAAAGCATTTGGCTAAGATCCAAGACCTCTGGTAGGCCTGAGCAGAACTGGGTTCGAGTCCCAGTCCACCTTAACCCAATCCTAACCCAATATTTGTTGCGTCTGGAAAAATCAAAACCGGTACCCAGAGCAGTCCTTCCCAGTACTGGGAACAGATCTGACCAGAAAACCAAGAATGGAATTAGGAATTTGGTCGGGTAACCCAATTTTTGTTGGGTCTGGAAAATTCAAAACCGATACCCAGACCGATTCTGCCTAGTACCGAGAACAAGTCTGACCAAATAACAGAGAATAAAATCGGGAATTTGGTTGAGTATAGCACAGGGCCTGCGGGAGGTTGACCTTGGCCTAGAGATCAAGTTGTTGCAGGTTATACCAAGGCGAATTCTGACTTGTTAACAAAAAGCTTTCTCTGACTTCAAAGTTGGATCGACTTCACTTGACTTTCTACGGCTCCATTGCGTGTGCTCAGTGTAGAAGTTTTGTATAAATGTACAAGCCTCCCTAGCTACATTTTTTTTGTTTTAGCAACTTCTTTCAATCTCTTGAAGGTTAGAGGCTCAAGTTCCAGGATCTCATGTCCCTTCACATCACACAATCCCGAGTCAGGAGTAATGGGTCAGCAAACTCTTAAAGCTGAAAAATCGAGCTCGGAAAACGAGATTTTCTAGCGGTTTGCATTAGAGAAGCGAGTGGTCAGGCTGGTGCTCGCTGCCCTCTCGGACGGGCTTGAAGGTCGGGTCCTCGTCTTGGCAGCAGCAAGATCTGGTGGGCGAGAAGAAACGCGGCAAAGGGAGGGATTGAGATTGGAGAGTTTCTCTTCTAGTCCAATGATTGGGATGATATAAGGAGATGGAGGATAAAGAGGGGTGTTTGGTTAGGGTTTTGAGAAGCGAGATGGAGAGGATGAGATGAACAAGTGACATTGTTCAGCACAAGAAGTTATCAACCATCACCCATTGGGAGAAGAAACAAAGATAGGAGAATGGTATCTGAGGCGAGAGAACTGAGGAGTGAGCGGCCAGGCCTTTTGTGACTCTATGTGATCCAATTTTCCCGTCATTGGATTATGGTGATCTTAGGGGCCGTTTGCTGCATTCCTATTTTTATTAACCGGTAATTTAGATCACCACTAAAATAGATTACCACTTTATATATTACCGGTAACATCACACTATAGTGTTTTGCAACTACTGATAACATAAAGATACAATTACTAAAATACCTTCAAAAAATATTGAACTTTATTAATATATTATTTTGTAAAAACAAAAGGACTGATTAGCCCCGGGGAAAAGTGTCTTTTATCAAGACTAGTACTAATGATGAAAATAGTCTATTCTTGTAGCATATCTAGTAAAAATTAAAAAAAGTTTCAACAAAATAAATAAAGTTTACGTTATCAATCACCAGAAAAATAATCTTAAGAAATCAAGAAAATATTTAACAAATATTATTTTTTAATAAAATATAAATATTTCAAAAGTTTGGTTGAATTTTGTCAAAATGCATGTCATCTTACTGGTAATCTGAAAGACACCTCTCATGAGTGTTATCTTAATTACTAGTAAAGTGATAATTTAGATTATCAGAAAAGCAAAAATAACCGGTAACGTGTTGCAGCCAAATGTGATAATCTAGTGGGTCCTGTGAATTTTAAATTAAATAATCGGTAATCTATCTAGATTATCTCATACCAAACAACCCCTTAGTTCAATTAGGAGAGTGATATCGATGACCCCAAGATGCTCAATCCTAGCAAAGATCTTTCTTCGTTGTGAAGGCTACAAGTACAAGTTCTCCAATTTTTTGGAGCGACAACAACATAGATCTTGGAGAGACGTGATGGCCGGAACCCAATCGCCGGCTCTAGAGAAGATGACAGCCCACTGGAGTACTGTAATTATGCCTAAACTGTCGGACCGTCCCTCAAAAGTGATCCAGCTAATCCCGAAATCAGCTGAGAAAATAACCTGGAATCCTGTTAAAGCATCTTTAATTGTCGACATGATAAAGACCAAGGAGCAGGTTTGGAAGGTCGGATTTTTAAATCACTGCCATCTAAGGAGGAAAGAGATCTTAAAAGATGCCAAAAAGAAAAGGATATTGCAGCGATATATCAAGGTGCAGTTTTGGAAGGTCAGGGAGCAGAATTGGGAGTTCAGGCTTTTAAATCACCATCATCTAAGGAATCTCAATATGAAGGAGATTTTAAAAGATGCCGAAAAGGAAAGGATATTGCAGTGGTATATGATTCATATGGAAATTCACTCAATACAACTTATTGTGGGACTAATATGATTACACCAACCCTAAGATCCAAACCCAACTGGTTTGAGGTGTCAGGGTCAGATGAGGAATCGGTGGGGCTGTGTGACTTCAAAACAATTGGTTCAGCCAACTCGAATATAGGCTCACCAAAATTACTAAGCACCTTGTTAAAACTAATGTTCTGGGGCCTGCAGCAAGCATGTCCCCTTTTGACTTTGAGGAGTCAATGGCTGATGAGATAGTGTCTGACAAGGATGAACATGAAGGCATGGCACAAAAGACCTCGGAGTCACCCTCTGCTATACTCCAAGCATCGATCCAGCAGAATGAACAAGGAGAGGATGCAAGAGTATCTGTCATAGCTAGATCTCAAGAAATGGGGATAGTAGCAGAAGTTATTCAAGTGATGAGAAAACCGAGACGACAACTTAATAAAAACACTAATGGGTCACTCGAAGTCCTCACTAGATCCATGGTGATGGATGACAAACAGTTTCTAAATGAAGATTGACCCTTGGAATGTCCAAGGATTGGGAGATAGAGAAAGGAGGGTGGCAGTCAATAAATACTTGTTATCATGGGGTATAGACATGGTGATTTTACAAGAGACAAAACTAAGTTCATGTGACACCCACCTATGGAGGCAAATTGGAGGCTCAGTGCTGACAGGGTTCACAGCTTTAGATGCTATTGGACGATCAAGTGGGTGTCTGCTTGGATGGAGAGGAGATTTTCGAGCTGATTGAGGACAGACGGGGCCAACATTCCATCACAATTTTGGTCTCCAGGAGGGCAGATGAGGAACGATTTCTGTTCTCATGCATATATGGACCGAAAACAGAACCAAGACGGCAAGACATGTGGGAGGAGCTGCATAACACCAAATCTGAGCTTGACAACTACCCATGATTGATTGGTGGGGACTTCAATGTCACCCTAGAGATGGAAGATAGACCGACAATAAGAAGAGACAAAGACGTTGGGATTGAAAGCTTCAGGGATTTTATCAATGAGCATTGCTTGGCTGATATACCCATTCCAAACTGCAGATTCACATGGCGCTCCTCAACATCCTTAAACTCCCAAACGCCAAATCTAAACTGGATAGGTTTTTGAGCTCGACGGAGATGTTGGTGAAGTTCCCATTGGCGGCTACCAAGGCTATGGAAAGACCATTTTCAGACCATACGTCAATCCTTTGGCATCAAATGATGGAAATGCCTTCATTTCTTATTTTAAGTTTGAGAAGGCTTGGTTGCTGGAAGAAGGATTTAAAGAAAAGGTTGTTGAACAATGGAGGTCGGTCCAGACATCTACTTCGGCAACTCAAACACTACATGATAAGCTGCACAAATTAAGAGATTACCTTTGGAAGTTCAAAAGACAAGTGAAGATGGACAGGGAGATCAAGAAGACGTCAGCATTACTTGGTATATCTGCATTAGATCAGCTGGAAAATGGTCGGGATTTGACAGCTTTAGAAAATTTGGAGAGAAGCCTTTCAAGAAACGGTGGCATTAGAGGGTCGCAAAACTGAAGCTGAATGGAGGCAAAGATCCTAACAGACATGGCTTCGTGAAGGGGATTCCAACACGAGATTCTTCCATATGTGCACCAGTGGTCGGAGGAGATCAAATTACAATGGGAAGACTAAAATTGAAGGTGCTGAATTCTCAGGAGAGAAAGAGCAGGGACGGCCACTACTGGATACTTTAGAGACTTCACCCGACGTCGACCACCCGGTGATTCTCAATGGAATGGTAACGGGATACCTCATGTATCGGCTGACCAAGCTGAAATGTTTTTTTTTAAAAGAACCAAGCTGAAATGTTGATAAAGCCTTCGCAGCGGAAGAAGTATTTAGAGCTCTAAAAGAGTTAAATGGTGAAGGTGATCCTGGACCGGATGGGTTTCTTGTCTTTTTCTTTCGGGAATTTTGGTCAATGGTGGGCCCGGATATCATGGCAATCATACAAGAGTTTGCAACATCTAATCAAGGTTTTGAGAGGCTTGACAGATTTTTCATTTTCCTCATAACAAAGAAACCTTCAGCTGAGTGCATCGAAGGCTTTCGACTGATTGCCTTGTCAAATGCCATATACCTTCTGGTGGCTAGGACATTGGCAAATAGACTTCGTAGGGTTTTGAGTTGATTGGTACACCCTGTCCAAACAGTTTTTATCTCTGGACGATCTATTACAGAGGGTTTCACAATGGCCTCAGAGATTAAATCTTTTTGGAGACGCTCAGACAACCATGGATTTCTTTGGAAGGTGTATTTCTCCAAGGCATATGATTCTTTGGATTGGCATTTTTTGTGGCACTCTCTCCATAAGTGAGGTTTCCTAGCTCAATGGATATCTCGGATGAAACGGTGCATATGCATTGTTTCTTTCTCTAAACTTATAAATGGCGGCCCCATAGGGGGTTGGGTACAGCCCCAACGCGGGTCCGACAAGGCCGCCCTTTAGCACCTATGCTATTTGTCATTGTTGTCAATGCCTTAGCTAGGTGCACTTTCTTTGCGTGCGAGTTTGGCGTTATCTTTGGATTCTCTCCCAACCCAACTCAAGGTACTCTCATCCCTTTGTTGCAATATGTTGATGACAATGTATTTTTTATAGAAGGCTCAATCGAGGTGGTGCAAGGAGGTTCTCTATGATCATAGAGATTTTTGGAGATTTCTCTGGTCTCCACATCAACCATGTTAAATCATCATTTATACACTTTGGTATGGATGCCGAGGAGGCACAACAATGCTCAGTGGAGTTGAAGACGAGTATATGCACCTTTCCCATATCATACCTGGGTTTAACTCTTTCGGACAGCAAGATATTATCTCAATACTGAATCATGTTGTAGTGCGCGTTGAGAAAAGACTGGAGGGATGGTGCTCACGACTCTTATCAAGAGGGAGATTGATCTTGGTAAAATCAGTATTACCAGCCAATCCAATATTTTGTAAGTCTAGTTTTCGTATGTCGGACGATGTGATTCAGTGTATTGATGCATTACGACGCAATTTTTTGTGGAGACAATCAGGAAATTCGAGAAGAGGTTTACATCTAGTGACTCGGTCTGATGTTTGTAGACTTATGTCAGAAGGAGGACTTGGTATTCGATCACTTAGAAATATGAATGATGCTCTCCTTCCGAAATGGGTTGTTTGGATTATGGGTAATTCCAATGATGTGTGGATGTCGGTAATGACAAATTGCTGCAGTCGTACTCTTTCTTGGGAACAAAGACTATCAATTCCACATGGTGTGTCATCGTTTTGGAGAAGTATTGTGGTAATTTTGTCGAGAATCAAGCATCAATTTGTGGCTTCCCAAGGCTCTGGTACATATTTTCGCTTTTGAGAGGATCCTTGGATCTCTAATAAACCCCTCTTCAACATTTTCTTGAGATTGTATGCTATTGCACAAGATAAGCATTCTAATGTTATTAGTTATTGGTTACAAGGACATTTCTAGCAAATGGGGTTTGGACGCCACAATTTGCATCTTCTTTTTCAGGGCAGCGGGTTGACGATTTCATTCAACTTATGGGGAGACTCGAAGGAATATATCCTAACATTTCTCGTCATAATTCATGAATCTGGTTGTTTCATAGTCATTGAGGTGTACAAGCTACTGGAGAGTGGAAACTTAATAGATGATAGTGACTTGTGTACATACTGCCGCTTAATATGGCAGATTAAGATGCCTTTGCAGGTAAAGATTTTTGCATGGCTACTGCGACGAGATAGATTACCAACCAGATGCTATATGACGAGATGGATACAAGAAGCAAATACATCATGCGTCTTCTGTGAGGCACTAATGGAAGACAACCTTTTTTTTACTGCCCAGTATCAAGAGAGGTTTGGGAAGGATCAGGTTGTCGGTGGGCTGATGTAAGATCAACAAAAAACTTATGGAGGTCATTCAGATTCGGCGGGCAAGATCTCAATATCCTAGTATATCTATCTAGAGAATGCAGAGCTATGTCATTTGCTTTTCTATGGTCCATTTGACGTCAACAGAATGGATGTATTTTTAAAGAAGAAAGATGATATATTGAAAACATTGTAGAGGTAGCGAAGAATCTAATGCAAGATTGGGCGAGTTTATAAAATGATAATACTTTGTAACCTCAACATGTAACATAGCATTTCAATAATAAAGCTAGATTAGTGCACAAGGCTCTCATCGTTTACCCTCTCAGAAAAAATAATATAACATGTTGAATGTTAAAAGATGTAAAATATGATCTATTATATATATATATATATATATATATATATATTACAATATAAATTATATTAAAAGATAATGTATATACACAGGTCAGATCATAGGGTTTTCAGAACACAAACCCAGTCTGACCCGAAACCGGTTGGTTTTCAAGGTACAAGATCCAGTCCTAGACTAATTATAAACAAGACCGGGAAACTTTACTAGAAAATCATATCACTCCAGTTCGACACAACCAGATCGACACGGTTCATGCTACACATATCTATTGGGAGCGACGAACTTTAATGGTTTATTGATACATCAATTACATTGTGTTGATATATTTGTAATTGAGAAGAGACGGAGAGCTACGAAATGAACAAGGCAACTAGCGCAAAAGAAATGACAATCAAGAATGTTAAGAAGGTAAAGGAAGGCTGCACAAGTGACTTCAAAAGAAGCCATGAATGACGTGAAGGGGAAGGTCCAAGACGAGAGACATTGCCATGCGGACGACAAAGAAGGTTGTCTAGGCCAAAGAGAAGGATTTGAATGATGCCACCGCAAGGACCACCACACAAGAGGCCAAGGAGAGAGTGGCAGAAGCAAGGAAGCGCCTCAAAAACACGGAGTGGAACTAGAAGGCCGAGGAACGGAATGAGACAATGAAGGAGAAGGATAAGAAGATAGTTTGTTCAGTGAAGTTGTCATAGAAGGGGGAGATACCACCTACTTAAGAAAAGGATGGGACAAGCCCCCTTTCCTCGTCGTCCAGTGAGGGGGAAGCGCGCTCAATCCTCACGTATATATAGAGAGAGAGGTGGCCCAACGTTTTCTAGTTTTTTTATTTTAATTAACTTTTTAGACAAATGGATATGAGACGATGGAGAGAGGGAGTGACATGAAGGAGAGTATTGTCCAATCAGCAATAAAAACTAAGAAACCGGCTACAACCAATTTCAGGGACTACATAAGGAAAGAATGATAGGTTAAAGGACTATACAAATACAAAATGAAATTGACGGACCTAACTAGTAATAAGACAAAGTTTGGGGACCATGAATGTAGTTTACCATAAGGTTTACATTTAACTTGGGATGAAAGATGATAACATCTAGAAACAATTTGTCCGAAACGAACTTCAACAAAAAAAAAGACAACAATGCAAATAAACAAAAAAAAAATCGAGGATTGACAAAACTCACACTCACTAAAGAACAAAAAAAAAACAAAAGGGGGTGTGGTTCTGCATAGACTATCAGGTGATTCAAGTGATAAATTGCCACTAGGTCAGTGGAGCAGCAACCGCGGTGGCCTCTCCTTTTTATTAACCCCTTCCTCCTTTCCCCTTTCGAGGTACCAAAATTGTACGGTCTTTCTTTTTGTTGTTGGTTGGTCATTTGGCTTCATCGAGAAAGACTCTCAACATTGTGGAGGACGCTCCTATCTATGGAAGCGCTTTGTTCCGCTTCGCTAACGCTCGACTAAGTCGTCTTCAAATCAAATTCGAAAGGCTCTAAAACTATCAAAAAAGACCTCTGAATTGTAAAGTCTCAAAATACATTGTTTACATTTATTTCTGTTTCCCTTTTTATTTTTACCTTTAAGATGCGAGACATAAATGAAGTTCCAATCAGATAATTAAAGAAATGAAAATCTAAAAGTTATCTTTACCTTCAGGATGCGAGACATGAATGAAGTTCCATTCAGAGACAAAGCCCGGTCTGCAGATTCTTTCTTGAGGAATTCTACATATGCTGACCTGTTTAAGTTATATGAATTTAGTGAAATATACTTGGAAATGAGCCACGAGAAAATTAGAAACTCTTTTGTACTTACCCTGTGGGTTGGCCAGTTGCAGCATCGGTGATAATTATTACTTTAAGAACATCACCAAACTTATTGAAATGACGAGAAAGAGTGTCTTTAGTTGCAGCAAAATGAACCTGCAATACCCAGCATTATGTATACTACTGTGACGAAGTATTTAACATGGGAATTTGAAAAGAACACAGATGAGAAGGGTACTTACATTGCTCACAAACAGGGTTCGGGAATCGACATCTTCCAGAGGACGTCCCGTGTTATATGAACCTACAAATGCACGTCATGTCCATAGAGTAAAAGAAGATAAAACATGCAGAAACAGGAAGGACATAAAGAAAACAAGGCACAAATTGCGTATAAATTTAATCGATTACACTATTGAAATGTATATGAAATATGTGAACCAGAGAAAAGAAGACTGAGAAAGCATACAATTATTTTCTTTATGAAATGGATGTAGGGGAAACAACAGCAGAAGATAGATATTGAATATGCACCAGTATTTATCTTCCTAACCTAATGACATAATCTACATCTCTTCTTCAGGGTAAGCTACCAACTTCATTGGATTTATGAGGGCTAGAGAAAAGGGGAAAGTAATTATGCAAAATTATTAACTTCCGAAATAGATATGAGAGACAAACCAAGTATGATTGAACAAATACCAGGTGTTGATGTGGTCTTCTGAGATGCCTTTTGAACATCTGAAAGCTCCATGTCCTATAAATGACAATTTGTCAGTCATTCATTGGATTTCAAAGGGAATGGCAGAGTTGGCAAAAAGAAAAAAGGAACAAATTAATTAAAAAAGGATATTTCAAGTATAATGTTGCTATGCAGATATTTGACAAAGAGATCCAAAGAATTCGAGCATTATCTCTTTGTTTAATTCCCTTATTGTACTTCTGATTGCAGAGGAATATATGAGTAGAATAATCCAAAGAAAAGAAATCTTGCCTTTAGACTCTGAGCCCCAGAAACTTCATTCTCCTTCAAAACTGCAATCTTAGGCTTTTCTGCACTTGTATCACTCTTATCCTTCACTTGGTTCTCCAACTCAGGTGCATTCCTCAGCACGGGGTAGTGAGAAGGCTTCCGTGTGTTTATATTAACAGAAGAGTTAACAATTTTTCTGGAAGTCATTATAGCTGAAGTAACTGGCGGATCCTGGTGCAACCTTCTTTTTCTTAATGCTTCATCTGGTTCTTGTGCAATTCCGAATTCCATCACAACATTATTAACAGAGGGGGCAATTTGAGAGGTTTCTAAACTATGATGCATATTAGTACCATCATCATCATAAACATCAATGTCTGAGGTAGAATCGACAGCCATCGCAATTCCCTTGTCCAATATGTTTACATTCCTGTGAGAAAACTCGTCATACTCGCTTTTGAGATGGTGATCAGTTTGTACTACCTCTGTATCTCGGTTGAAATGCTCATATTTTGTGTCTTCCACCTCTTTTATTCTATCAGCTGATGACTGGTCGATGCACTCACTTGTACTTCTTGCATGACTTAATCTATCAAAAACACTAGAGGATGATCTAATCCTGCTTACATCTGCTGCAGCTTCTGCCACAGCTTTGAGTGCAGTTGACAGAGCACCCGATACTACTGCTCTTCTTCTCTGAGGTTCTCGATCCTGCAAAGAATCTGTAGAAGCCATAGAGACTACAGAACGCAATCTCTTTACAGGTGGCTCATTTCTGGATGTAGACTGATGTAAATTCTTAACAACATCCCGAACAGCAAATTGAAGAAGACGCCTTGGAGCACCAATTACTGGGCGTGAAACTGAATCTTTCTGTAAACAATTCAATGATATAAATGTTTGAAGATTACAATAACAAGTAACGATAAGGCTATTCATATGACAACCAACAATTGTTGCACAATATTTTAGCGATATTTACAGTTGTAACACACAAATACACATCCAATTTTTTTGTTGAAAAGATGAAGTTATCTATTGATCAAAAGAGTTAAATAAATGTGTTTTTTCTTTGTGAAGAATTTTGTGTTATGTCTTGTTCACAGATTTGCATTAACTAATATTTGTCAATTTGTAAGGGTCGGTGAATTCTATATAGAATACATACACCTTTATCAATTACAACTAGAAATCAAGGTGAGCCTTGGGACTATGGGTAGATTGTCCATTATAGTGATTTTGTATGACAAAAGTAGCTTCTCTGAAAAAGCAGGGGGAATGCTGCATACATGAGAATATTTCCTGCCTATACATATATTAAACATATGCTAAACATATGATAAACCAATAAGTACTACTTGGATTGCAATTCAATGTGTGAAAGATGCTCATGAAAACTTAGTTTGTAAGATGTGATGTTACTATCACCCAGCCTTCAAAGTTTTTATAGGGCATATAGTACCTTTCTTGGTAGTTGTTCCTCATCACGGCTCCGTTTTACATGAACTTGAGGTTTAGGAGAAATGGACTTTCTCAAAGAATCAGCTCTACGGAAGGTTCTTTCCTCTGTGTGCAAAACATTGCTCAGGACACTTCGAAGGGGAAAGAATTCATTATTGTTTGTCAATCCTTTCAACTCCCTACTCTGTCGACCTCTGGGGCCTTTAGATGATTTCTCTTTTTCCTTATCAGAATCATTATTAACCATCTTATCAGGAAAAGTTATTTGTTGAGGCTGCACATAAAGATGCATATTTGAAGAGAGATGATCCCATAACCTGCAGCAGGACAGCTTTGTTCATAATTTGACAACCACCTGAGATAAACAACATTTCATTTGAACTCTTATAGTTCAACTGAAAATATTTATAGACACCTAATAAATAGGTTGTTACCATGAGACAAAATTGTCTGTATCATTTTCCAGAAACGTGCTGAGCTGGTCGACGACCTCATTTTTTCTTCTTCCATTCCTGAGTAAGACGACAATGTAACCCTGTAAAAGTAAAGTTATATCAGTAAAGATTTATTTCATTATAGCATTAAGTATGATATATCCATAATGTATTACGGACGACTGTCCGATGAAATTTATCAATTGCTTTGAAATAAAAGGAATTTGGAGGGAAAATAATGAAGAAGTGTTTTTTTTCTCTTTTTTATGGGCCATGGCTAATGCCTCCCTCCATTCTGTCCATGGACATCTTAAAGCTTTGGGCTATATGTTTCGGGTAAAGCACATATCTCCGAAGGGAAAACTAAGTTAGGTTGACGAGCTTATAGCAGAGCAGCATATTTCTATATTCCATGATACCACTCTGTTATTAGAACCTAGCACCTGGACAAAAGCACTAGCAAAACCATTCTTCAGCTATACCAGACCCTTCCCCCCCATGGACGGACACACATATACATATGTTCTTCATGCGCAAGAAAGAATAATAAGAATAGATGTAAATGTGTGTCCTCTTCAACTCAATATCTTTGTCCTCCTTGTTATGAGTTGTAAATGTGTTCTCAACTAAGGCTCCATTTGTTTTGGCGAAAAAGTTTTCCGGAAAATAATTTCGTAGCTTGTTTATGTGAAGAATAAGAATAGATGTAAATGTGTGTCCTCTTCAACTCAATATCTTTGTCCTCCCTGTTAGGAGTTGTAAATGTGTTCTCAACTAAGGCTCCATTTGTTTTTCCAAAAATGTTTTCCGGAAAAATAATTTCGTAGCTTGTTTATAGGCTAAACTTGGGTGAACTAATTACACTTTTACTAATGGGAAATCATTTTTCCAAGACCATTTTGTTTCATATCTATAAGTCATATATATCAAATACATAAAAATAAATCACTTTCCAAGAATTCACTTTTCAAAGAACTCATTTCCTTTATAAGTTTGTTTTCATCAAAAACAAATGCAGCCTAAATATGTCATGTAGGTGCAACAGGAAGTACCCTCCTTTTGGAACTTCAGAACAGACCAAAGAAGGTGTCACTATGTTGTATCACTTGGAAACATAATAGACAACAAGATGGTACGAATGAATGCTCAGGACATGGACAATGATATCTTTTGTACTTCATGATTAATTCTACAAGTTCAAGGCCAAGAACTAGACCATAAAGTGTCAAATGTATCATATGACACATCAGCAATCTTTTCAATTTTATCAAACAACTAATGAAGTTTCAAGAGTAATCTTTGTATTTGTATGTATCCCATTGAATTTAAGAGATGAATACAAGAGTCCACAGTCACGATGCATATAAAAAAGCAGAAACATGCAAACAATACATGAGAAAGATATCAAGAACAATTGAAACTAGGTGAATTATAAAATATTGACCACCAATACAGGCAAACCAACATATGACAAGCAAACGAAACAAACGCCAACATATTTGGAATTCTACATGAAACAAAGCAAAATGTGTCATTGTTTCCCAAGTGACCGACCAATAATACTACAAATCACCTCTCTCAAAAGAATACTACAGATCACATTTCGAAATAATACTACAAATCATAGTTCTCAAAGTTTCTGAATAAAAAACCCATCAATTCTGTTAAATTTATAAATGGCATTGCAATTATACAGAGCCTTTTTTTTCTCACTTCAAGAGGTGTCTGATTACCAACTCACAAGGAAAAAAGAGAAGAAACTCTCATCCCACAATTTTACCCACATGAACTTGAATGTCAATCAACCTATACTGAAAGCTAACATTTCAACTTATAAACAAACTAGAAGTAGCTTAATCTAATGCGCAAGTAGAAAGTCTTGCCCTGAATCTTCTGAAGCTGCAGAATGACAACAAACAAAGAAAAAAGAAAGAACATGATGTCGCTGTTATGTGCCCTCTAATAGATCTTCACAAAGAAAGGAGGAGGAATATATGTTGCAGGTGGAACACAAATTGACAGAGGTTTTTGGGACCATTATTAATAGAAGATTGTTACAATTCTCCTAGGTGATATCCATGAAAAAAGAGTTCCTCCCTCTTTTTTTACAGTTGAATGGATGCTTTTTCAATTGGAATTTGAAGCAGATAGAATACAGGTTGGCACCAAACAGCCATTTATGAAACATTTCCTTTAGACACTAAAAGCCACAGAAATGGGCTCATTCCATTGGTTGAGGGACACCCAAAGAGTCCCTAAGTCCCGTAGTTAGTAGTCACCCCCACCCCTCCAGGAAATAAATACAATTGCTCTCATAGCAGTTACCTGTGCGACGAATTAAGAACTCCTTGACATGAAGCGCACAAATTCAAAGCCTAACAAATCATAGTGACATTCTAAATTATCCCTTAGAAACAAACATCCTAGATTTAGATCATTCACCCTTTTCACACAACTTACATGCAGGAATTATTTGCATTCCCGAGATTAGGTTATCTAACTCATCGGCGTAAATAAAGCTTCTCCATCTTGCCTAAAAAGAATAAACTCACTTGATAACCACCTTACCAAATCATGCTTGACTAAGGCTTAGACCATCAACCCTTAGCATGCGTACATGACTTGCACAGGGGAACATCACAACTAATCTACAAGCCCATACAACATGCTAATTACTGCCACATTAAGCAATTTGGTAGTCAACAATCCTTTAACTCGAACTCTAAAGTGTAAATAGAACAAATACTTCCAGCATTAAATGCTGCAAACATCATACGAGGCGCAGGAATCTGTACCACGAGAGTTTCATCGGTGTAGTCGCCCATGAACTCCTTGAGCCTCTCGCCCACCGTCGCCGCCAGACGCGTCTCGCCTTCCTCAGAGAAATTGATCTTGAACGTCCGATCGTCGTCGCCGACGCCGTCATGATCGGCCCCTTCCATTTCCCCCTCTTTCCAAAACCCTAATTCTTTGCCTCCTCTTGCTTTCTCTTCGATTTCGCGCTCAAAAGGAAATCCGCAAGACGAGCTAAGAACCCTAAAAAAATCGAAACCTTCTTATTTCTTCTTCCTTTGTGTTGCTGGGGATCGATTTGGGAGAGGTAGAAAGAACAAATAAATAAGAGATAAATAGGAATAAATGATGGAATCCCGCGTTTCCCTTCGAAAGCCACCGCGTTTCCCCCGACGGGCAGAGAATAGGGGGAAGAGAGCCGGTGAGGTGAAGGGGAGGAATCGGAGGTGTCGAGAGAAGGCGTGGTTTATTTATTAAAAAGGGAATTATAGGGTTTTCTCACTGGACGATTTTACCCCTAGAGGTTTATCAAATTACGTCGAGCGTTACCATGTTTTAGTTAAACCCGGCGAGGAGAATTTAAGACGTAAAGGGTAAATCTTATAAAAAGAACTCATTTTTTTTTAAATGCACGGATTTTTAAATTAGTTACAATTTTAGCAACTTGCATGATTATTAAAATAAAATAATTAAATAATTAAATACCGACTCGATAATTATCATGTGTATTATTAAATTACTATTAGTTATTTGTTACATTTAAATATAATGATATAATTTTTAATTATTTTCTTCGATCAAAACTCGTTAGCATTTAAAATTACTAACATCTTATCAATCTGATATTTGGATGAGTTGATAAGATGATATTTGGATGAGTACGAGAAAGTAAATCCTGACCATCTTGCTAAAATTAGAACTTAGAACTTGGGACTTCTCCTTTCATAATGCAGTCCACAGTTAATCAGTTGTATCAGGTTTAGCGCATTACAAAATACTGATATTTACATGTTTTATTTTAAAATTTGTTATACGATATCGAAATTTTTTAAAACAATTTAGAAGTGTGGTTTTTAAATAAAAAATTAGCCTATATACATAATTAATATAAAAATTCATTTTTTTCGTACAATATAATATAAAAATTCATTTTTTTCGTACAATATACTTTTAAAATATTAGTCACTAAGATGTATATGTAGTGGTTAGATCAACCATTTTAATTTCTGTAAAATTATATAAAAAGATACATGTGGGAAGATATATAAATTAAAATATATGTTTTTCTTGGCACCTAAATATAAAAAACTCAAGAAGTAGGAATAGAAAAGTCATTTGCACGTCATAATTTGATAGGCAGATTGCTAATTTTAAAACTTGAGTTATCAATTGGCTTAGATCTGATACAAAGAAAATATTGAATCGAAAGTGAGACAAAACAAAGTGCAACCAAATACAGTATTTAATGTACTTTATAAATTAATTATAGGAGAACAATTAGCAACCGGCAATAGACATGAGACTTTGGTTAGAGAGAGATTAGCAATTAAGAAGATTTTCACTTTTAAACCTCATTGGTTATCTTATATGGCCAATTGGATCATCTTGTATTTATCAACCGATTCAATAGTTATATGTATCAAATATTTTTATTGAATATGTCAAAATAAATACTAAAAGCGATATCGTTAGACATTTCAAATAATTTCTCAGAGCAACAAAAAATATTAAACACCTTTTAGCAATAATGATTTCAGAGTTCAATATTAAGATCTCATATTCTCGAATTTTAATCCGCTACATGGTTTCAAAAAAAATAGCGGTTTTGATTCAAATTCTAAATATTACTCTATTCATTTTAAGAAACTTTGTTGGTGAATGCAAGGTTGTGAGGACACAACGACCCGGATAGAGCTTCGGTTCAGGTCGAATCGATCGAACCATTCGTCAAATTGGTTAGTAATAAAATAATATAATTTAGTACTTATTAACATGACTAACAAATAACAAATTTTCACAAGATAAATTTTTAATTCTAAAGAATCACAATTTATAAAATAAGTTTTGAAATAAGAAGGAGTTTCTGTAGAGGTAATCTTTTTACATTGCTAGTAATGTTGGATTAAATTACTCGGATTCACCGCATTATCTTGTTCACTTATTTTAATTTCGCAGGCAATCTATGTTGACAGGTAATGCAAATTGCTTATGAAGTGACAATCTGAATTGCCCATGGGATAGGGGACAATTCAAATTGCCACTTGAGTGGCAATCTCCTAAAATTTTCTTTTCATATTTGTCCTTTATCATTTTATTTAAATAGATGATAAAATAATTAAATAAAATTAATATAATATTTTATTAATTAGTATAATAATTATTAATTATTATACTAATATTTTTATTTTTATCATTATTATTAAATAAATTATTAAAATGATTTATATTAATTTTAAAATTAGTCTTATTAATTAACTATAATAGATTATTATATATTATAAATAATAAATATTTTTTTGTTAATTATTAAAATATAATAAACATTTAGAATAATTATTATTAATTTTTTATTATTAGTTTAAGAAAATTATATATTATTTATTTTATACATTTATTTGTTTCATATATACTTTTTTTGAGTTTAGAGTATATGTTTGTGATTCAAGTTCAAATAAGTCAATTAAATTTATATAAATTTGTAAACATAACTATTTCGTT
>LTAE01002043.1:10830-27649 GCA_001647135.1 Pontederia paniculata | reverse complement strand
ATATATATATATATATAGGCTATAAGGATAGTGTTGTGCAGCAGTGTGCAACACTAGTGTTGCACGGCGCTGCAACTGCACGATCCAAAGGAGAAATAAATCAACGGTACAATTAATAATTTCGATTCTTCATCGTTGGATCAAGAAGCCAACGGCTCAGATCAATGCGAAAGATTTTTTAACCCTAAAATCTTACCCCCATCGTAACATTAGAATCGTGCCTTTCTCTCTCCTCGCACTCATGATCTGTCGGCGACCACCGAAGGTCCGGTGACCTCTGGCACCTGACGACCTCCATCGTCCATGAAGGCTCTCTCGCTCTTGAGGTAGAGGACTCTCTCTCCCACACACACACATATTTTCTCTCCAGCGTCTACCTCTTTCTCTCTCTTGGCATGCTCTCTATTTCTCCCTCCCAGCAACCTACTCTCTCTGGCATGACATCTCTCTCGCCCTACCAGTTAGGTCTCTATCTCTCTCTCTCTTGCAACTAGCTAGAAAGAACTTTATGTTTCTCTATTTTAATCCCTCTAATTGTTTGTAGCAACTTTATTTTGAAATTCTGATTTTTTTTGTTAGATAACAATGTCATTTGTTATATTTATTTTCTTACTATTTTTTTTGTAGGTCTCCCCTGCCCCTCTCTCTCCGGCAAGAGACCTCTGTCTCTCCTTCCCCAGCAACTTGCTAGATCTCTCTCCCTCCAGCCACATGTAAGGTCTCCTCCCCTCTCTCTTACTTGTTAGGTCTCTCTCTAATGACCTGCAAAGTCTTTGTTTAGAAAAGTAGTTTGTCATACGTAACCTCTCAAATTCTTTGCAGCAATTTTATTTTAAAATTTTGAGTTCTTTTATTAGACATCAATAGCATCTGTTATATATATTGTCTTTCTAGTATTTTTTTATTTTTTTTCTGTTTTAAATCTCAGAAGCTTTTCACATCTTCATTCATTACTTTTACAACATTTTATCTGATACAAATTCATGTTCTCACTTTGAAGAACTATGAAAAACATGTTAGAATAATTTTTTTAGCAACTAATGTTCCAATACTCTTGTTCTACTCTTCTAGTTAATATGTTGCTTTGGGGTTTTCTTGTTCTTGAAAATAAGTGGCAATCTTGTTTTCACTAGAATGAAATTTTGAAGAGATAATTAATGGTCTAATAAAAGTCAGGTAGAATATTTTTTCCCTAGAGTTCAATGTTGGAAGTAAATATTGTCTGCATTTAAGTTATTGATTTTCTTACAATTCTAATTGCCTTTGTAGCATGCATTTTATTGAAGAGCTTAACACAGATGTGCAAGTTGAAGATGCACATCACTTATATCCACAAGGTCAATGCATTGAGGAATCATTGGGTGTGCAAGAAAGGTATACATTGTAGCCATTTAAATTGTTGGATATTGAAAATCATACTTGTCCTTATATTAAACATTTGTACAAACAACATGCACATTCTTGAAGATGTTAATGAACACATGCAAGTTGAAGATGAAACCAATGAGAATGAAATTGAAGCTCACAAACCATATATTGACATGATCTTTGACACTGAAGATGATGCATATGCTTTCTACAATATGTATGCTAAATTAGTTGGATTTTCTATATGAAAATCTTACTTTAACAAGTCTAGACAAACCAAAAAAATATAAGAAGAAAGCTTGTTTGTTCTAAAGAAGGGCACAAAGATATTAATAGAAAACAAGATTTTGGTAAGAATGTGAAACGAAGAAGAGATCTTAGAGATGATTGTCGTGCTTGTTTATTAATTGGTGTAACCAATGACAACAAGTGGGAAGTAAAAGAATTTCATGAGCAGCATACACATGACTTGCTTACACCTTCAAAGGTATCTCACTCACGTTCTCATAATAAGTTAGATAGCTAGAGTTCTGAAATTTTCTGGTGAACCAGCAGTCACAGCTCAAAGATGCATTGATCACCTGAAATCTACAAGAAAAAATAACATGGGTAATGAATGCATGAATGTGGTAAGATACTTTCAAAATAAGCAAGCAAATGATGAAGGTTTTTTTTTTCAAATGGGAGTTAGATGAAAATCACCAAGCAAAAAATTTCTTTTGGGTAGATGGTAGAGCAAGGGACAATTATATGATATTTGGAGATGTTATTAGTTTTGATACGACATATAGGACTAATAAGTTTTGCATGTCATTTGCTCCTTTTACTGGAGTAAATCACCATAGGCAATCAACCTTATTCGGATGTGCATTATTGGCTGATGAAACTGAAGAGACCTTTATTTGGCTGTTTGAAACATGGTTAGAGTGCATGAACAGAAAACATCCAATATCAATTATCACTTATCAAGATATTGCTATGGAAATGCTATTAGTAAAGTATTTCCAAACACACGACATAGATATTGCATTTGGCACATTAAAAAAATGCATTAACTAATCTTCGAGATTTATATTCATGAGATAGCTTCGAAGAATACTATAACAGATGGATTCATGGTTGCAGCAGTATTGAAGAGTTTGAAGGCAAATTGCACTGATTAAAGGAAAAATATGAAATTGGTGATGACCATTGGTTGGATAAAATGTATAAGAAGCGACATTATTGGGTGTCATTATATTTGGCTGACGTTTTCTTTGCAGGCATGTCTACTACACAGAGATCAGAAAGTATTAACTCATTTTTTGATGGTTTTGTGAACTCAAACACGTCTTTGACTGACTTTGTATTCCAATATGATCAAGCGGTTTATACTCGACGTGAGGCTGAAAATCGAGAAGACTTCAAACATTGAACTCTAAGGTTGTTTTAACATCAAGAAATACCTTAGAAAGTTAAGCAGAGAAATATACACACAAAGTATGTTTTCTATATTCCAAGAAGAGTTCAAAAGTATTAATGATTTCGTGGCAGAAAAATCCCCAAAGATGGTAGCAAAGTTGTGTACTATGTTTATATGATGGGGACAAAAGATAGGCAAAGAAATATTGTGGAATTTAGTAACAATAAAAGTATGACAATAAGTTGTTCATGTCAAAAGTTTGAGCAAGATGGAATAGTTTGTAGGCATATTCTGCATGTTCTCAACAAGAAAGCAATTACAAGTATTCCTGAAAAATACATTATATATCGATGGACAATAGATGCTCGCTACTCAAATGTGTGTGTATTTCCTAGTAACATATCCACTTCTATGAACGAACAAAATATTATCAGTCCTTTACATAAATGGGTCTGGCGTGTTAATTTGTGGAAACTTAATGAATTGGGTTTGCATTCATCTGCTCATCTAGATATTGGGATGTCATATGTAGTTGAATGTATCAAGAAGTTGACATCTATGAAAGATGATGGAAATCAAACCATCATAGATGTTACTGCAACTAAGAAACATTTCAAGGACATTCCTTTAGTATCAAGTCACAATAATCAAGGAGATGAGTTGATAATATCTGACCCACAACATGTAAGATCCAAAGGTAGACCTAAGAAATTAAGAAGAATGAAATCTGTTGTCGAAATCTTTATGGCACAAAATGTATTTAAGAAGAGAACATGTAGTAAGTGCGGGAAAACTGGTCACAATAGAACTACTAGTCCCTTGTCTCAGGTATAATATTAAACTTTTGTATCTTTAACTTTTAAACGTTTATAAAATTGACATTAGTTTATTTGTCTCATTAGACTTTCTTTATGTGAACAGAGCCAACAAGTCGTTGATAACCAATAGTAAAAAAAGATTGCAGGAAGGATCTTGTAGTTAGTGAAAAGATAAGTGTGTGCTAAGTATAAAAGTAAATTTGTAATTTATTTGTACATGTGTCTAATTTTATCTCTTTATTGTTGTGTCTAATTTCTTGATTAATGATTTGATCATATGCATATATGATTCTAACCGAAAATCATATTGATTCTTATAGTTACTTTAAAGTTATTTGCAACTTTTCTTGACAATAATTGTGGTGTACGAACTATTCTTCTAAGAAGCTAATTTTCTATAAATAGATCTAATTTTATATTTCTCTAGATTGTTTTGGGATTTTTTCCATGCGTGTTAAACTATTTTCTTTGTCGTTCTATGGTGTCTTAACTCCTATGTCCATGATGTGTTTTTTACTAGGTTCAAATTTTGGACGAAAACCCAACTTTTGGTCGGAAGCAGGAAATGAACTAGCAAAGAGACGCAACCGACAATTAAAGACATTTTGTTAATGAGAAGTATAGTTTTGTTGAACTTGGGTTTCTTTTGTAGGAAAAGTGTATATCACATTGTAAATAATTTTGGGATACACAATTTGCTGTTACGTTGTAAATATTTTTAGGATACAAAGTGAACACTATACTTTTGTTGAAATATTTTCTTTTCTTTTTGATATTGATCCATTCCCTTGTTGGAGAATTCAAGTTTTGTGTATCATTTTGCAAACATGTGATATTAGTATTTCTCAATTTTTTTCGTATTGTCTCATTATTATCTCATTAAAATTATTCAGTTCTAGTTTTAAGCACTTAATCTTTATGCTTTCAGTATAGGTAGGAATATTTATGTGGCTAGATCTTGACATTTATTGTATGGACATTCCTCTGCTATTCTTCCTATTGGGGCTCCAAGCTTAAGAATTTTTAGTCTTGAGCACCTTTTCACACTTGGCATGCCTAAGACATGAGAAGTGAGGCTCAAAGGTCATGACATAAGAAGCTGGGCATGTATTTTTGCCTTGTATGGATCTAAAGAAATTACTTTGTTACTTGGAGTGTTGTATCTTGACTTGTATGGATTTCTGTATTCACTATTAATTCCTCACTTGCTAAGGGTTACATCATCTTGTGAATGCTTGGCCTTATTATGCATGTATTTGAAGATATACATATTGAATGATTGTTCAAGATCAATTATTTATTGAAGGTCTTATCCTCACAGCAAGTCTATAAGAGAAATTTTTACATGAGATTGAAAAAATAAATAAATTGTGAAAGCCTTATATTTTGACTTCAAAATTAATCATGTTGAGCGGACTGAGCATTTAAAAGCAAACTAGAAATATTAAATGACCAAGTAATGTAAACTTCACGCAATATCCATCCATTCTTTCCACTTATAACTCCATAGTTGAAGGTTAAGAGCAAGGACATCTAAAAATCAAATGCATTATGAACCTTTGCCACATGCTACAATGAATTCAATATTGTACATGAAGAGATAAATACAACAAAATATGTTCCATAAGAACATGAATAAGATACAAGTGAGATTGCATAAAATTAAATTGCGTAACTCCCAGTTCATTTGCAAGGTTAAAAATTACATAACCTATATACAACTTTATAATTAACAAACTCTGATATAACACAATAGAACTTTGGAATCTTGGTTGTCTCTTGTTTTTTTCTCCAGCAGTTGATCATCTCTTTGTTAGTTATGGTGATATACTTTCCAGAGCTTTGTACGATCTGCTTCATATGAAGTAAAGTGTCATTGCTATTAATTGCTCTACATTGTTGGTAGTAAGCTCTATCTTAACTTGACAACTTCTTGTGATACGTTGCAAGTCATGCTCAATTTTGATCAGTCCAAACCAAGCGAAGTACACTGCAAAAAGATTTAAGAATTGAGATTCATACCGAATTAGAACTAATTTTTAAATTAAAAATATGCAAAGTAGCAATATATATCGTTCAAAATGAAGTAATGCCACCAAAAGAATATTTAGTCCATATTTCCTACATTAATTTGACAAATTCAATAATTAATTGAAGAAATGAAGCACTAGATGGTGCAAAAATAATCTTGAGAATGAGCAAAAGACACGCCATATAACTAATTGATCTAGCTTAAAGAATTGATCTTTATGTGAGATGACATGGTATTAGATTACCATGTTATGATTAATAGAAAAAAAAAATAACTGACTACACATGAATTAACTCCACCATGTTTTTCATAGTTCTTCAAAGGGATCTATCAGAGATGTTGTTGATTAAAAACTTTTTGGTGCAACAATATATTTTTGTCAAATTTAATTGGGCAAATGAGAACATGAATTTGTATCATAAAAAAAATTGAAAAAGTAATCAATGAAGATGTGAAAGCTTCTGAGATTTAAAACAGAAAAAATACCAAAAAATTACTAGCAAGAAAATATATATAACAAATGCTATTGATGTCTAATAAAAAACTCAAAATTTTAAAATAAAGTTGCTGTTAGAGAGGTTACTTAATACAAACTACTTTTCTAAACAAAGACCTTGCAGGTCATTAGAGAGAGACCTAACAAGTAAGAGAGAGGGAAGGAGGCCTTACATGTGGCTGGAGGGAGAGAGATGTAGGTTGCTTGGGAAGGAGAGACAAAGGTCTGTCAACAGAGAGAGAGAGAGAGAGAGAGAGGGGCAGGGGAGACCTAAAAAAAATAAGAAAATAAATATAACAGATGACATTGTTATCTAACAAAAAAAACTTAAAATTTCAAAATAAAGTTGCTACAAACAATTAGAGGGATTAAAATAGAGAAACATAAAGTTCTTTGTAGCTGGTTTTAAGAGAGAGAGATAGGGACCTAGCTGGTAGGGCGAGAGAGATGTCATACCAGAGAGAGTAGGTTGCCGGGAGGGAGAAATAGAGCATGCCAAGAGAGAGAAAGAGGTAGACGCCGGAGAGAAAATATGTGTTTGTGTGAGAGTGAGAGAGAGAGTCCCCTACCTCAAGAGCGAGAGAGCCTTCATGGACGATGGAGGTCGTCAGGTGCGAGAGGTCACCAGACCTTCGGTGGTCGTCGACAGATCATGAGTGCGAGGAGAGAGAAAGGCATGATTCTAATGTTACGATGGGGGTAAGATTTTAGGGTTAAAAAATCTTTCGCATTGATCCGGGCCGTTGGCTTCTTGATCCAACGATGAATAACCGAAATTATTAATTGTACCGTTGATTTATTTCTCCTTTGGATCGTGCGGTTGCAGTGCCGCGCAACACTAGTGTTGCATACTGCCGCACAACACTATCCTTATCCCCATATATATATATATATGTAAATAACCTACTTGATGAACAATTCCACAGCTTCAGTGATGCACCAAATGGGTGGAACTCCAGCTTTCATCCGGAAGTTTGAGATGATACAACAATGAAGTACCTTATCTCATTTATTTTCAAATGCTAAAGTTTTATTTTATTTCTATTCAAGCAAAAGCTAAAGTTTTACTGAAAACACTGCTCAATGATGCAATGTCAGTAGAATGTAATTACTTTCCATAAAAAAATGTATAAGACGAGATAACCTTCCATATAATAAGAATTATAATATGAGGTTACTTTCCATAGAAGAAGACTTATAATATGAGCTAACATTTCATAAGAGATGAAGTAGATAATGTAGACTCTTGCCTCTCCATGGAGACTGCCCCTCCAAATGATAGCCCTATGAATCAGTTGCAATCAAAATACACGCTATGAAAGCATATTTCATTGACCATTTCTGACATTCTGTCAAGTGTCAACAAGAGATATATGTGTTGCAAAGAAAATGGAATACAGCCTATGGGAGAGCTGACTGTTGATTCAAATGTACATAACTCATTCCTATCATGTAACCTAATCAGTTATTTTCAAATATGGATAGTTGTACACGAAATTATGAAAGATTTGTTTTAGTATTTAAAAACTTAAGTTTTATGTTTTCAGAGTTTAAAAACGAGTAAAAAATCGAAAAAAAGGAGTGAAATCGATCTTAGATGCGTTTCACTTGTGAAAATCGTGCTGATGCGTTTAATTGCACGAGTCAAGTAGTATATTTGGCAATCCCAATACATATGTGGTTTATTGTTTCTTTTTTTGGTATGGGTGTTGCTCATTGGTCACTGGGTTCAATTCTATTTATGTGCAAGTTTTTTGTTTGTTTCTAAATTAAGGCCCTGTTTGGATTCATAGAAAATGACGTAAAAAAAATTATATTCAGTCAAAATGAAATTTCCCTAAAAATTATGTAAAATTATACAAAATAATGTTTGAACATTATTTCGAAATAATTTATTTACTAGGTCAAAACGTTGTAAAAATATTATTAAGTATCATCTCCGTTTTTTTCTCGTTTTCTCTTTCTTAACCGTCCACACTCTGTTGCTAATTACACAGCACCAAATGATTATAATATTATGGTGAACACTTATAGTATCGGTATATATTTCTCATTAGTGAGTTAGTTATATTTTAGGGACTCAAATCATTCTTTAGGGTATTTATTAATACCCGTTCATGTATGTTATTTATAATTTGTTATAATGATTATAATATTTCTTTTATAATACTATAAAAAGTAAATTCATTATAATAAATTAGAAAAGATTTATAAATCAAATAGATAATTATGTTTTTATAAAGTTGTAACTTTCCCTATTTTACGTCAATTTTTATAGGGTTTAATGGAGGTGAAACACCCCTCCAGGTGTTTCACCGTGAAACACCCATGTGATCAACCGTCTATCTTTAAATATATGGTTTAAATTAAAAATAACTTAAAACCACCTAACTAAAATAATATAACCACTTTCTCTCTCCTCTTTTAATCTAAATCATATATTCAAAGATAAACGGTTGATCACATAAGTGTTTCACGGTGAAACACCTAAAGGGGTGTTTCACCTCCATTAAACCCATTTTTATATTAGTAAAAAAACTTTTGGAGCATTTAAAATTCTATGTTAAAGTGTTGGAAAATTTTAGTGACACTTCTCTTCGTTGGCTTCGTTACCTTTTATATATTGTGTTAAATAGAATTGTTTTGTCCTTTTTTTTAAAAAAATTACATCATCATACTCCGACGCGCCTTTCTTGGTCTATTGTTCTGCACCTCTTATTATATTTTAACTAATTATAGTGACTCCTATAATGTTAGATGATATTTTAAATTATAATGTAAAACAATAAAGCTTTTTTAGTGATATTTTATGTATTAAAGTATCCAGATTAACATGGCCTTATTATAATAATTACAATAATTTCATGTTGTTATATTCATATTGTACTACGATAATTTTCATATAGTTGTAATTTATAATTATATTATAATATGTTTAAATTTTGTAATATTTTTATGACTTTACTTAGTATTGGGAAAAAAATTAAGAGGTGTATCCAAACACCAATCTATTTTTTTCCATCATTTATTAATACACAGTAAGAAACTTTTGAAAAAATGTCTTACATCGTTTCTTAAAGCTTAAGATTTTTTTTCCAAAACACCCAAACAGGGGCCTAAGTATTTAGTTTTTTTTCTTTCTTTCTTACTCATAATGTTTCTCTCATATTAAAAGTTTCAAAATTAAGATATTATAAAAATTGAAATATGATAACAAAAAAATATTACAATAATATAATATTATTGTAGTGATTTATCAATATTTTCTTTATTATTTCATTCATTGGACCATAATGCTTAAATAAAATCAAATAACATTATGAATAATATATTACAAGGATTCAATATTTGATTTGGTATGGAAATTATGTCAATGATGACAATAAAATAATAATATTTATCAGAAATATCTTATGAAAAATATGCTAGTTATACATTTATTTATTACTCAATAAACTTTATGAGTTTACTACACGAAACGAGACTTCAATCGAATATATATATACCATAGAACTTGCCAAGCTTAGGAAATTTTGTGAGTTTATAGTTTATAAAAATTGATTTATCATGCAATTTAAATCTTTTTACATATTTATAATCATATTTGATATCATTCTACTATTCATTTTCAGTAAATTAAATATTATATCTTCTAAGTAATTAGGTATCGAATTTATGATACTACTCTACACCCTAAGACGAGTTTAGGTAGAAATTCAAATTTGACAACTTTAGTTGCACAACCTGGCAACCCCATCCTTCTCGTCTACTCAAAAAATAAAAAAATAAAAACCGTGCTTCAATACTTTTAGGCCCAAGAACTCAAAAAAAAATATTCACAAGCATGACTATAATCTGGATCAGAGATTTTGAAATAAAAGAATGGTGACAAGGAAACAAAAGAAGGTCAATTCTGTGAGGCATGCCATGAAAACAAGCTCAAACCTTTAAGTATGGATTCAGAAGTGTGATGCCAGATTTTTCACAAGCACGTCTTTTGGTATAACCATGATTCTCAGAATCGGACTGGAATGACAGGTCCGACTAGTTCGACCGTCAACTTGGACTTAGAGCGATCCTGATTCAATGTCAAAATCGGATAAAGAATTGAACCAGACGAAACCGATTAAAAATAAAAAAATAGAGGTCAAATTGCCCCGAACCAATCAGTTTCAGTGAACCGACCAATTCAATTGAAAATAGAAAAAAAATATGAAAAATGAAAATTAGACTTTAGAACTATTGGACCATGAAGAAATTTTATAGTTTAAGACTCTTGAGACCACTTTTTATTCTTTTTCCTTTTAGTTATAAAACTAATTCTTCAATTAATATTTATGTTTAAATAAATAATTATTTAATATATATTTTTATTAACAATTTTTTATAGCATTAATTGATCATAATTAATATAATTTGAGATTGAATTTAAATGTATTTTCGTATGAATCATATTATTTGTGATTCTTCGTTTAAATTATAAGTCATATTTTAATTTAATAATATTTTAATAGTATTCGGTTCGACCATCCACCTTAATCGGTTTAGACCTGACTCGGAGGCTTGTCCGGGTCTTTTTCCGGTTCAGTTCTTAACAACTTGGGTATGACAAAAGCTCAAAGGGGAATGTTATGAAGTTGATATCTGAGAATAAAATGTGATCATACTTCTTGTTGAGATTGTAGCATTCACTAGCTTCATAGTTCATTGTTGTAAATATTAAAAGGAACTTAGCAAATGAAATGTTGATGACATCGAAAACTATATCAGTGTCTTCAGGTTGCAGTGATGAATACATTTCAACATATGCAGATCCAGCCAGTTAGAAAATTACTCAGATTGTGAGCTAATTCTTAGGAAAATGAGCAATCAATTCAGAAAAGACTAATATACTGAAAGTCACCATAATCACATTTGGCACTAGCAATACGGTTGTTTCAGAAGTAGCTTACCATCCCTACAGACATTTGTTAGGTGCAATGCAACAAACTGAAAACACTAAAAAATAAATGTTTCTTTATCACGATAGGAAAATAATGGCAAGCGAATATACTCAATTAAACAGCAAAGGTGAAACATTCAATGTCATTAAGTAGATCTTTAGGTCATATATGAAATGGAAATGCTACAGAATTAATCATTTACATACTGAAAAACTGTTTCAATATCCACAAAACGAAAACACAAGTTTCCAACAACATAATAGGATCTTATTCTTTAACTGGAGGAGTAAGACTTGATTTTTTGGTATTTTGTGGTATCAAAGATAAGGAAAGAAAAGGAGACTCAAATGAACAAAATAATACAAAGGATGGGAGTTAAGACATAAAACAATAGACTGTATTGAGTTTACCTTATGAGAAATGGGATAAGAATTCATAGCAAAATAAAATGTCACTTGAAAGAATGAACCCTGAATGCAGCAGTTATCTTATATAGTTATATACGATACCTCAAATTACTAAGATTGTGGTTCATTTAGCTACCGTTTTAGTATAGCTCGGTGGTGCTCCCATGCTTTATTATCAAATGAAACATTCACATATAAGCATTTCAAATCTGATTATTATGAGATGCGGAAGCAATGGAGAAATAGACAATTTCTACAGCCAAGCAGAAAATGATTGCAGTTGTTCAAGAGATACTGTTATGCAAGAAAATATCATTGACCAACTATTATGTGAGTACCCCAATGCAAAAGAAAATGCAAGAGGAAAAAATGGTCATAATGTAGATGGAAATCACGTAAAAATGATCATCAATAATGAGCAAGGTCTATCAGGTAATTTTCCGAGCAAATATATGCCTACAGTGAAATAACGGCAGCAACCAGAGATTTACTTGAAACCTGTTGTTCATTAATTAAGAAAAGTGTTTGAGCTATGAAGATTCCCAAAATTTTCTCAGGTTGTTACCATCACAACTACAACTTAATGAAAGGTAGTGAAGGCATTCCCTCTCCCCAGCTAAGTAAACAAATCAATTCTATGGAATCGGATCACATCTGCCAGACATCATAAAAGCATTATTCAACTAAAATGCAGCAAATGTAATAAGCGAATAGCAATTTTCCAGGAAAGGCCATCAAAACGTTCTTCCTCTCCAGGAAACATTAAGTTCAGCAATCAGCACATTAATTTGTCAAAATCTATCTGCAATTCCAGCAGAGATCCCTGGGAATTATTACTGCTCAATTTCTAGTTCATCAAATGCACAAAACACTTGGCAATGGAATACATCAGATCAATAAATAAAGAGTTCGTATTGCCAACCTTGTTCCTCTTCGTGTACATGCCGAACAAAGGGCGTCAGCATCAGCAAGAGACGGCTGCTGAGGACTCGGCCTCGAGGTACCTGCAGATCCGCTCGACGACCTCCCGGCCCTTGGCACTGTTCTGCAGGAACCGCTCGGCGCAGCGCTGCTCGACTTTCTCGGCGACTGCGGCGAGCGCGGACAGCGGCTTGCATCGGATGCTGGTCTCCTGGCGGAAGGCGGTCCAGGCGTCAGGGCGATCCGGGTGGGGGCGGTACGTGGAACGCTCCTCCACCTCGATGACGCCTCGGAGGCTGGAATTGCGGGCGACGATCTCCATGGACCGCTCGCGGGCGTCGACGACGGTGGTCTCGACGCAGTGGCATACCACGGCCTCCTGACCGAGGATGCGGCGGAGGAGGAAGGGGAGCGGCGGAGAACGGACAGTAACGGAGCGAACGGTCTGGAGGCGGCCAGAGGACGGGTCCAGGCGGCGCGAGAGGGTGTGGACATCGACGATGTGAGATAGGACGGCAGGGGTGTCCGGTTCCGTGAACTTGCGCCAGGACGCGGTGGTCACTCGGTCCCAGGGGTGGCGGTAGACATGCTCCTGTGTGTACGCCCGGCCCATGGCTTACAGATCGCAAAAGAAGGCGGTAGCACAGGGTTCCAGGGCGGCGCCGGCCGCGGAGCTCAGGGCAACAGAGGGAAGAGGAAGGTGGAGTCAACAATTAAAAATTAAAATTAAAAATAAAAATAGAAGGGTACTTAATACGATAAAAGGGCCGTGCATCAGTTAAGTTGTACCCATGGGCTGTAAAAGGGCCCACGTGTTCAGTGATATGAATGTTTATTCGTCAAAGTCAACGGTCAATATTTTATTATACCATATTTTTTTTATTCAACTTTATATTATAAAAATTATCATTCCATTCTTTAAACTTTCACAATTCAATCTTTTAATGTAAATTGTCATACTTAACGCTTTAACTTAATTTTTTATTCATGTATTAACCCCTTTATCGCCGAGAACTTCTTCACCAGTCTAACTGAGTCTCCATGGGCATACATCTACACCTCATCAAACCATTCGGGTGAAGGCGGAACTAGTTGTTGAGGATCTCCTGGTGGCGTCAGAGTTGGCTAGTTATGACAATGGAGAAGGACATTAGCTACACGACATTCAACACCCACGCAAACTTGGCATGCTCGATGGTGGTGGTGCTCGAGAGTTCGAGGACGAAGTCGGACTGTCCGAGGATGGATCAGTTGGCCCTGAAAAATGCACATGCGTCCCCCTTTTTGGGTATAACCAAAGCGCGTGCGACAAGTGCAAGGGTGGAAATCCTATTGTACATGGTGACCTCTAAAATATATACCGCACAATTGTCACCACACTCCTTTAATCAAGTTCTCCGTTCACATGTGACGGCTCACGGACAAAACATGCAACATGAGTCGCCAGCTCGGGCCCGCGCAAAATGCAGCCAAGATAGCATCAAAGTTAATTACAAATGTGGGTGCTACAAGGGTGATGTCGCACTGGAAACGAATTGTGACATAGATGGAAAGGACGATGAGAGATTGAGCGGAAATGACATGAGTAACAATCGCAAGAGGCCTATAAAATGAAATAGGTGTGCTCTAGGAGTCCTCATCCATCAAATCAAACCATTTTCCTTCTCTCTTCAATTAGTATCAAAGCAAGCACTCGTCAGCAAACTCTATTCTTCAGTCAGCAAACTCTATTCTTCACGCTTCTTATTCTCTTGTGGTTCTCTCTCACTCCCTCTTGTCCCTTTCGTCTCGCTACCACCGACGAGCCATCCTAACCATCGCCAATGCTCAATTGCTATCGAAATGGCTCGTGTGAATCTCCCATGGTAATCGATCACGAACAATGACAAGGAAAAATTACGACGTAGCAAACAAAATTGATGGCTTAGAGGTTTTCACGCACGATCATCGCATCTTCCCGAACCACCGGATGAATCAATTAACACACTTTGACCATCGACGATCGCCCTCTACACTCAATAGACGGTGAACAATACGCCTTGTGATGACCAACCCCAACATACTCGATTGTTAACCGTCACGAGGGGTTAATATAGTCAAATCATTAATTCAAATTCAAATATTAAATCATTGCGGAAATATGATAAGCAATATTAGTCAAGTCATGAATTTCCCAAATTTTGACATGACCTTGGCGTAAAATGGATAATTAGCAAAATTGCCATGGATACAATTTGATAGAACAATTAATATGGATCAAAATAAGATCATATAAGGGAAAACTATCCAAAAATGTAAACTATGCACATAGGAGTACCATGCTCATAAACAATATCCAAAAGGAGGAACTATAGGTCTCGTGAATCCACATATGGGATGTAATAATAAATATCAAATCCATATGGCCAACATAGATGAATATCAAATAACAAAGTTAGAAAAATTTCCTACTTATGAAATTGTATATAAGCAAATAATAACTTGGACCAACTACGTCCGCCTCAGCATCACTCAAAGATATCCTCCTAACTCATGCTCATCACATAGAATAACTAGCAATCATCACCTGCAAAAAGGGGGAGAGAGGGGATGAGCATAAAATAACTCAATGAATGGAGGAAACACAAAATTAAAAATTTGATAAAACCGAAACCTACAATGCAATAGATAAAAATGATGATAGAACCATATAATGTATGTCATATAAAACATATTTCCTTCTTAACTACAAAAGGAAGTAGGCTAAGGAAGAATTCTCACTAAAGTCGTATGGTCAATACTTGTCCTTAGTAAGTTGTGTGGACTAAGGCTTAATATCATGTACAGACTCAATATCTCTTTGATGTCATCCACCTTAGAAACAATAGTATGCTAGTATTAGATTGCCACTATGAAATGAACTTAATATTTGCCACACCTATTCGAGAGTTGATCATTGTCCAATGATATACAAAACCTTGCCACGAGGCGATTTTTATCACGATATTTTAATATGTGTATGAATGCACATGAATTTCATAAAAGAGCATCTATAGAAAGATAATAATTTAGGGAGAATTATCAAAATCCATAAAGTCCGAGAATTCGAGAAAACATCATGAAAATAATTAGAGAAGTCCATAAGAAGAATATTGCCACAATTGCATGAATCTTAGCATGTCTTAATCAAATAAAACATGACACGTAGTCATTCATTTTATATGATGCAAGACAATCACATGGATGCAATAATTCATTCGAAAATCACATCTTACATCGTACAAGACTATAAATAGCTACTAGAGCATTCTTAATGTTATCGGATAAATTCACTCACCTCAATGATACTCGACTTCAATTGGTCTTCCGCATTTGAGCAAATCAATGGTAGGTTGAACCAAGTCAATGTCTCTTTGTAAAGTCCCATTAGCACTTGTTGTTAGATTAAAGTAGGCCATAAGACATGAATTAATAATATGATATATATGTTTACTTTAAATTTTTTATTAATAGTATTTATTTTATATTACTTATTCACCTATCCAATAATCATAAATTGCTCCTTTATTTTGACTAATTGCAACCATTCACTTAATACTTCATATTGAATGATTAGGTAATAATGACACATTATGTAATTGTCATACTATTTAAATAAATTTTCAATTTGATCATTATTACTAAACATTTATTTAAAAAATCATAATTAAATTTATTTATAGTGAAAATGATATCTTTATGTTATCATCTTTCTTAAGATAACATCTAATTATATGTGTATATTTCGCACCATTAATTTATGATGAGATGTATATGCATATATATTAACATATATATAAGTCATTGTGAGCGCTAAAATATTGCAACTTCATTAGTAAGCATTGACCTCATATTCTAACCACATTAATTTATAATTATCCAAATTAATGTTACCAATTAATTAATAAACTTAGACAAGCTTAATTAATAGTTCTCTTCACTATCATGCTATGAACCCTTGCATACCATGAGTTTCAACTTGCCTACATTCTTCATGAAATAAACTAAGACACATGTCCAATAGGAGTAATTGTCGCGATTGGTCCCATAATTTTGCCTCGATCCCATATTAGTCCCTTAACTTCGTTTTGTGACAAATTCGTCCTCAAAGTTCTATTTTGTAATAAAATGGTCCCTTTAATCGGTGCCATGGTTGCCACGTGAACATATAATAATATTTAATTTTCTAAAATAAATATATATAACATTTGTGTATAAAAAGTGAATATAGCCCCCTCCTCTCTTTCGATAGTAGAGAGACAAAGAGAGGCCTTCTCTTTGATGAGAGAGAGAGAGAGAGAGTCCTTCTCTCCGATGAACGAGCGAGAGACAAAGCCCTTCTCTCCGGAGAGAGAGAGAGAGAGAGAGAGAGAGAGAGAGAGAGAGAGAGAGAGAGAGAGAGAGAAAAAAAAAT
>LTAE01002042.1:2754-42473 GCA_001647135.1 Pontederia paniculata | reverse complement strand
TTATGTTACCTAAAATGGTTCATGTTCAAAGTCTTATCCTTATGACCATGATGATGTTATCTTATTATATATATGTTGCATAATAGATGCCGACCTTTACATACTCTAACCGGGGGGTTTTCACCTCCCCTGCTTCTGGCTCCATGCAGGCGATGACGCATGAGGGACTTGGCGGTGGTGTGCTCATGGCGGCTTGATTTGCACATGGTCGTGTCTAGGTCTTATAGCCCTTTAAGTCATTAGGGTTATATCTAATGAGCTTGTTATTTTATTTTATGTCTCGAGTCGAATGAGCCTAAGACTTATGTTATGGGCCTTATGTTTGGCTATGGATTTATGCCCATATGTGGCAAGATGACTATGAATTTTTATATATTTTCGCTGCCTTGAGTTATTATATTATCATGATATTAAGTTATGTCTTCCGCTGCAATGTCTTTTAATTATTATCATGTCCTATAAAGTATGTTATAAGCCCATGTAGCGCCGTCGAAAAGCCTTCGCGGGCCAAGCCCAAGAGTGTGCGATTTGGGGGCGTTACAATTAGCTACTCCTCTCTGAGGGACACAAGATACAAATGGGTTACTTTACAATGGATTCCAAAATCATTGCCACTTATTGCAGCACACGACTGTTCAGTTAAACCATATCCTGTCATTTAAGATGGGGAAAACAGAAAACAATCCAAAACCTAAATTTTGATTCTTCCCAGTCAGAGGAAAATATAAGCCTTCATTCCACAAAGTCCAACATAATATTTCATCAAAATAAGATCTTTGCGCTACCAAATCATAATAATCAGGAAGAGATACCTGATACATTGGTGCAAAAAACAGAAGAGATTAGAGATTAAAACGAGGGGAAATTGATTAAACTTACCTTAGAGAAGCAAACAAGAAATCTTCTTGAATCGTGAGCGCAGGAAGGCGAAGAGCGTACCGATCCAAGCACGACAAATGCTCGATTCAAGAGAGCAGACGCCATTACGAGATGTTAAAGATGTGGAAGGAGAGGTCGAAGGGGAAGAGAGGCGTTTGAGGTATTCGACGGAGAACTGGTAGAGATCAAAGAATTCTTTTTGGATACCTCTGGGGTTTTATTTTTTCGGTCGATCTCACAAAACAGATGAGGAACTCATTATTTATATAGTGTTCTTTTTTGCTAAAACCCTTACTAAATAAGAATTCAGGTAAATAAAACCTGAAATATACCTGTCGTAAAGTTTACTTCTATAAATAAATATTTTTTTTCTGCTATGCATGTACACGTACATTAAAAACCACACCAAATTAATGACAGTTACCAGTACTTTTTTAATTTATTTAGATTGCTTTTATTTTAACATATCATATTATTGTGGGGTGAAAAGAACTCCTGATTATTTCAATTTCCTTTTATAATTGTAATTACCACCCCTTCAGTCGGACGCTGGTAATCACTCTTCGGATAATGAAAAAAAATATGTAAAATGAGCATATTTCAAAGTAGCTCATCTAATTTATTTTTTTGTTTTCTTCTTTCGTTTATCTATAATAATATATTAATACTTTAAGAGGAGTTTTTCTAAGGAATCTCTAAATTCTAATATTAGCTACTTATCTTTTCTAAAATTTTCAAATATTTTCACTTCACACAACACGCTAATAATATTCTCTTTTCAATATCTTATATTTATAATATTACTAAATTGCTTTTTATCCTTAAATAAAAATATAAAAAAAGTAAATTAAGATCAAAATTCAATGGAAGTTCTCTCTGTTGAATAGAGACGCTAGAGGCTACTCCTATTTTCCATATGTATTTTTTTATGATTTTATATTTTGAGGGTAAAAAGGTAATTTCATTTGAAAAGTGAAAAAGTAATAGAAAAGTTAAGATTTGGGGTGAAGTAAAAATATTTGAAAAGTGCAAGGATGGCAAGTTGTCATATTAAAATTTAGGAGCTTTTAAAAAAAACGATAATGTAAGAGAAGTAAACCAAAAATTCTAATTTAAATTAATGCTTGAACTACCAATACTTATCAAATATTACAACATAATGTTAATGATAATTTAAGAGACGATAATTTATTTTTATGGTAACTCGATTTTTATACTCCTAAATGATATTTTTACTTAAACTTTTTATACGAAAATGGAAACAGTTGTAAATTCCGATGACTACTTAATCAGATTTATTTCTTAATATATATTAATCGATCACAATCAGACATGTTGTTGTGCCTTAAATTACTATATTATGAAAAAAATTGAGAGAAAAAAAGAGAATCTATGACGGTAGCGGAGGACTTGGACCGTTAGGCCCAAGTCCGTAGCCCGACACTAATTCCCATGGGAATGTGGGGGGCAACCCCCCCCCCCCTCCGCGATATGGATCCTTATAAATAAGGGTTAAGGTTTTATGATGTACTCTCTTTCTTTAACATAGTGAAAACTCTTTGTTGGCGGTCTATTTTGCCCGTGGATGTTTCCCTCTTATTCACATGATCAAGAGTGTTTTACCACATTAAAAATATATGTGACAATCTTTCTTTCTCGTTTTATTCGTTGTTTTGATTATTGGTTGATTCATCGTCATATATTCCCAACAAATTAGTATCAGAGCACGAGGGCTTTCACAATCAATTTTTCGACGATGACTACAACGAAATTTGACATTGAGAAATTTGACGCAATATAAATTTTAGTATGTGGCAAGTTCGGATGCTTGCTATCTTGGTTCAGAAATATTTGAAGAAGACGTTATCGAAAAAGAAATCCGATACTATGGAGACATCCGCCTGAGAGAAACTTGATGAGAAAGTTATGTTCGTGATCCAATTATGCTCGACGAACGATGTTCTTCAGGAAGTCCTCGTGGAGAATATCATCAGATATATGGCTAAAGTTGGAGACTCTGTACATGACAAAAACCTTAACAAATCGACTTGTATTGAAACAGCGATTGTACACCTTTCGCATGATAGAAGGTACATCGATTAGATATCATATTAGTGAGTTTGTTACCCTAATCAATGATTTGAAAAATATAGATGCTAAGGTTTATGATGAAGATCAGGAGTTATCGCTTATATGCTCTTTTTCATCCGTCATTTAAAACCTTTAAAGAAACTATAATCTATGGTAGGGACAAACTTATTTTTGATGATGTGAAAGGCAGACTTCTGAGTAAGAAAAAAGTTTGACAATGAATTGAGATCCAGCAGCAAATCAGATGAACATGCCTCAGGTTTGATCGCAAAAGGAAGACATCAAATAAGAAATCCGAATCAAGATAGATCCATATCTAAATCGAAGCATAGAGATAAAATCTGCAAAGAAAAAGGGTCATATCAAGATAAAGTGTTACAAATTGCAAAACAAAAATAATAAGTTAAATGAGAGAAATGACAAGGGAAATCAGAAGCTAAATGTAGCATATGCTAGTGTAGCGAGAGCGAAAATGAAGATGTTTTGATTGTGACGACGATTAATAAATCCAGATCTTCAAATGAATGGATTCTCAATTTTGGATGCTCGTATGATATGTGTCATAATAAGGATTGGTTCTCCACATACAAGCCGATTGAAGATGGAGTTGTTCTTATGGACAAAAATGCAGCTTGTAAGACTATTGGTATCGAGTCTATTCAGATTAAGATGTATGATAGAATTGTCCGAACCTTAACAGATGTCAGACATGCTCCTGATTTGAAAAAGAATCTCATTTATGTGGGTGTCTTGGACTCAAATGGTTGCAAAGTTGTTATAGAGTCAAATGGAATGAAGATTTTTCGGGGTGTTCTTGT
Source organism: Pontederia paniculata (assembly GCA_001647135.1). Lineage (NCBI taxonomy): Eukaryota > Viridiplantae > Streptophyta > Magnoliopsida > Commelinales > Pontederiaceae > Pontederia > Pontederia paniculata. The sequence continues at coordinate 38,685 of LTAE01002042.1, read as the reverse complement.
GTTGATGAAAGACTCAAACATCGGTAGTTGTATGTTCTTCTCGGTTCGACTATAACAGGTTCAGTAGCTATTTCATCTTCCAATTCAGAAGAAGATTTTACAAAATTATGGCACATGTGTTTGAGTCATATGAGTGAGAAGGGCATGCAAGTTCTAAGCAACATAGGTCTACTTCAAGGGTCAAAAGTTGAAAAATTAGAATTATGTGAACATTGTATTTTCGGGAAGTAAAAAAGAGTCAGTTTTAATTCGGCAATTCATAGTGCGAAGGGAACCCTAGATTACATCCATTCAAATTTATGGGGTCCTTCTCAAGTTCCTTCAATGAGAGATAATAGATATTTGCTTAAGACTTTTCTAAAAAAGTTTGGGTCTACTTTTTGAAACATAAAGATGATGTCTTTGAGACATTTAAGTTATGGAAAACTTTGTTAGAAAAACAAATTGGAAAATTTGTTAAGAGACTGAGAACAGAAAATTGACTGGAGTTTTGTGGTTCAAAATTTAATGACTTCTGTGATAAAGAAGGTATTGTGAGACATCACACAGTTGTAAAAACTCCCCAACAGAACGGCATCGTAGAAAGAATGAATATAATTCTACTTGAAAGAGCTCGATGCATGTTATCAAATGCATAGTCCTCCTAATTACTCACATTTAAGAGTTTTTCATTGTCCTGCATATGTTTATGTAAATGATGGGAAACTTTTTCTTTATACCCGCTCGGGGCCCTCGGTGTCCAGGGCTACTAGCACCTGACTAATTCAAAGTTGAGGGAGAGAGCATAACGGTAGCCCTCTGGCCAAATTGGCGACTCCGGGGCTCGAACTCGGGGCTACTAGCTCTCGGTCCCTCAACCCGGGGCACACTCCTGCTAACCAAGTGTGCCAACCAAACTTGGTTAAATAATGAGAAACTTGAACCTAGAGCTAGAAAGTGCATATTTTTTTGTTATAAATCTGATGTTAAAGGTTATAAATATGGTGTCCTGAAATTAAAAAATTTATTTTGAATAAAGATGTTACTTTTGATGAATCTGTGATGCTTCACTCGAGAAAAGAGTTGTCTATGATTAATGATACAGAAATACAAAATGCTTTGGAGAAACTAGAGCTGAAACTTATCAATTCTTCTGATGAAAATAAAGATGTTCAAACTAGAGATGTTGCTCCGAAAGTTTAAGCTTCTTCTAAGGCTCAGCAATAATATATGTTGGCTCGTGACAGACAGAGGAGAAAAACAAAGGAACCACAAAGATTAGGTTTTGAAGACTTGGTGACTTATGCTTTAAGTGTTGCTGACTTCTTGAATTTCCTGATTCTTCCACGTACAAAGAAGCTATACAAGCTCCATATTACACCAGATAGGTAATAGCTATGCAAGAGGAGATGAAATCTCTACAAAAGAATGACACTTGAGAGCTTATGAAACCACCGATTAATAAGAAGATTGTTGGTTGTAAATGAGTGTTTAAGAAGAAGGAAGAACTTAGTAATGAAGACACTAAGTACAAGGCAAGGTTGATTGTAAAAGGCTACAGTTAGGTGGAGGGAGTTGATTTTCATGATGTGTTCTCTCCAGTTGTAAAATATACTTTAATTCGTATTTTACTTGTTATTGTTGTTATGCATAATATTGAACTTGAGCAGCTAGATGTAAAGACATCATTCCTACATGGTGATCTTGAAGAGGATATATACATGAAGCAACCAAAGGGTTTCTATGTTGAAGGTAAAGAAAAGCATGTATGTCATCTTAAAAAGTCCTTATATGGACTCAAACAATCTCCTCGTCAATGGTATAAAAGATTTGACTCATTTATGTTGGGCATTAGTTTTATTAGAAGTAAGTATGATAGTTGTGTTTATCATTTATGTTGGGCATTAGTTTTATTAGAAGTAAGTATGATAGTTGTGTTTATTTGCATCAGCTTGATGATAGATGCTTCATCTATTTGTTGCTCTCTATTGATGACATGTTGATTGCAACTAAGAGTATATATGAAATCAACAGTTTGAAAGCTAAATTAAGTTTTAAGTTTGATATTAAGGATCTTGGAGCTGCTAAGAGAATCTTAGGGATGAAGATCTCTAGAGATAGACATTTAGGAAGACTTTTTCTCTCTCAGGAAAGATATAGTGAAAAAGTCTTTGAGCGATTTGGAACGCATGATGCAAAGTCAGTTAGCACCCCTATTGCAACACACTTCAAACTCTTAGCTTCATATTCTCCACAATCAGATGATGACATAAGGTATATGTCAAAAGTTCCATACTTTAGTGCAGTTGGTAGTATTATGTATGCTATGGTTTGTACTCGCCCATATATATCTCATTCAGTTAATGTTATTAGTAGATACATGTATAATCCAGAGAAGATGAACTGACAAGCTGTTAAATAGATTTTACGATATCTAAGAGGCACTTCTGAAGCATGTTTAGAATTTGGTAAGAGTACAGTTGATCTAATTGGTTATGTTGATTCAGATTTTACAAGAGATTTGGATAGAAGAAGATCTCTTACATGTTATATTTTTACTATTGGTGATTGTGCTTTTAGTTGGAAAGCTATTTTGCATGACACAATAGCATTATCCATCACCGAAGCAAAGTATATGACTGTTAAAGAAAGTCATCTGTTTGAGAGGATTAGTTGGAGAATTAACATGAATGAAGAAGCTACTAGCATATACTGTGATAGTCAAACTGTAATACATCTTACAAAAAATCATATGCATCATAAAAAAGATAAAATATATTGATGTGAGATATCATTTTGTTCGTGATATAGTGCAAAAGAAAGATGTTCAAGTTCAGAAGATCAATACTCATGACAATCCTGCAGATATGATGACAAAGAGCTTACATATTGCCAAGTTCGAATTCTACTCAAACTTGGTTGACATCTCACAAAGAGGAAGTTAGGCCCATCAGGACCATTTGACAAAGGAGGATATGATGAGTTTTCTTTTTGTTTTGTGAGTTATGTAAAATTTAAGTTAAGGTGGAGATTCATTATTGTGTCTTGAATTAATCTATCATGTACTCAAAATTATGAAAAAAGATTGAGAGAAAAAAGGAACGACTGAAGCCTTCTGCTACCGTCACTAATTTCCATGAGGGGTGCGAGGGGTGAAGCCCCATGCGGTATGAAGCCTTATAAATAAAGGTTAGAGTTTTATGATGTACTCTCTTTCTTTGACATAGTGAAAACTTTTTGATGACGGCCTCCTTTATCCGTGAATGTTTTCCTTTTATTCACATTAATTAAAAGAATTTTACCACGTTAAAAATTTGTGCATCAATCTTTCTTTCTCATTTTATTTATTTTTTATTCTTTATCGATTCCTCGACTTATACTCCAACAAGACATTAACCCGACAATTATTCTACACATACGGATTCCAAAACTGATTTTCTTTTACGCATTTCGTTATATTTTTTTCCATATTAATATAAATTACTACTCAATATTACCAGCAGTTTAAGTTAAAAAAAACAATTCTGAATTAGAATTAATGTTTAATTGTCCCATCTACACAACTAGCAATTCAGTTGATATAAAAACGAATTACCGGGCAATGTAAGTTTATACTGTAATACACTTTATTAATGTAGCCAACGACTTTATATAAATTCAGTTGGAATCGGATAAAGTATACACTTCTCTGCATGGAAAATCATATGGTTGCCTCACGGAATCAAAATGATTCGAACACCGAAAATACGCATTTGACTGGAAACTTATATTTTCTTTGAGATGTTCTTGGTGCTAAGCTTGGTCTGGAAAATTGGCCATTGGTGACACTGATCTCAGTGAATTAACAATTGCAACTTATGTGGAGTTCCACGTATAATGATCACATGAAAAATCCTGAAATTTTGTCAGGTCATCCTCAGACGTTGAACCGGAAAAGCATAACATCTCCTTCTTGTACGATGTACTCTTTTCCTTCCAATCTCAACTGCAGATTATGTCACAACATGTTTATCTCCTGCTTTCATTGCTTTAAGAAAAGAGGAACCATTTTTGCAGGCATTCTCATGAACGTGAGAGAGTAACTTACAAGTCCTTTCTCCCTTGCTGCTGAAAGTGAACCAGCTGCTACAAAATCCTTATAAGATACCTGAAAATTAGGCCACAACAGAAAATAAGTTAAAAGGGAGTTTCCCCACAAACTGAGGAAGATAAGGATAAATTACTCATTTGAATGAAAGATATTAGAATGCTGATTATTTCATGAAAACAGATTGAGTTCCTATGTTATATCTGCAAGACTGCAATGTTCATGTCTCGGGTTTATTCTTACAATACAGCCAACAAATTTAAAAACCTGTAGATAGTTTTGATATGCCAAATTAGTAAAATAAATACTCACGGTCTCTGCCCGAATGAACCCTTTCTCAAAATCTGAATGTATAACTCCAGCAGCTTGAGGTGCTGTCATACCTATATAATGGAAATTACTTAAAACATAAATAACATTATCTAGAAGCAAACAACAAAGTTAGAATCATGAACAGAGGGACAGATAACCAGAATGTATTGTCCATGCTTTGGATTCCTGAGGCAAAACAAGAAAAACGAGAACATTAATGTGAACAGCTGTTTCATAATCAATGATGGATAGTAAAACACAGATATTTCTTTGCTAAAAAGACAAACTCAAAATCTAACCTTTTCTCCTGATGTAAAGTAAGTGCGCAAACCCAAAAGATTATAAGTTGCTCTTATCAGATTTCCAAGTCCACTTTCACTGACACCTAGTGAATTTAGGTACTCAGTTCTATCTGCTTGTGGAAGCTCAGTAAGCTCAGCTTCTACCTGACGTAAAATTAATGAGTCAAATCATAGCAAATTAATGAATAGATATCCTTATAGCAAATTAACTGAAAAAAAAAACAAATTAGCAATGTGGATTTCATTTCAAGAATATAGGATAAAGACATGAAATATAAAAGGGTAAATGGTTTCATAGGATAACTGTTTCCTGTGCTTTAGGGGGCATTTGGTAAAACAACAAAGGGTGGAATAAGAGGCTATTCTAGTTTATTTCACCAAACACTCATAAAATGACAAGGGTAGAGTTGTCATTTAAAAAAATAGTTACAATGTGAACGTTTAATTTTAAAGAGAACTTATTCTCCCAAATAGGTGGAATTATCTATTCTTTCTAAAATGCCATGTAGACATTTTAAATTATAATTGTGTTACGATGCAAGCCAAAGAAAATGCAAATCAGTATTCGATAATCATTTGGAAGAGAACATATGGTATTGTAGATTCTAATTTAATCTCATCTCTTCTAATCCTCAGATAATTAAAATAAATAATATTCCAGACTCTTTAAGAGCAAAAAAGTACATAGTTGTCAGAATCAGATCAGTGTACCACCAATTTACTACGAGCCTGCAATTTTTTTTAAGGAGAATAGGACAACTGTTTGGCATGCACATATATAAAAACGATTACAGAATGCACAAGCATGTGCAAACTGTTTGGCATCGAAAAACAAATGATCACATGTGCTACCGAAGAAACGCATGATGTACAATACAATATTTTTGACATAACGCATAAAATTAATACCTGTGCTGATATTGTCACCATGCCAGATTGTAAGTCTGATGCTAGGTTCATAACCTCCTTGACATATGGGTTGCTATTAGGTTCAGCAAGATCTGACTCCGCCACATTGGCTACATATATTACAGGTTTCATAGTCAGCAAGCACATATGGCGTATGGAATCTCTCTCCAAGTCTGTTAAAGGAACAGATCTTGCAGGTCTTCCATCCATGAGAGTTGCTTGAAGTTTTTCTAATGCAGACCTCTCTGCTTCCTCCTGTTAACACAGTTGTAACACATTGCTAAATTCACTATACTTTTTAAGTAAAATTGCTGTACATTATCAGAGCAAAAAAACTTGAATTAATGTCAACTAAATTAAGCATCTCTCTGTAATACCTTAAGTTTAGATTGTGAATCCTTTGCTTTTCCTTTCTTAAGCTTTTCAAGCCTTTTCTCTATCTGATTTGCTTCAAATGATGCAAATTAGTTTGTTCAACTCAAGATAACGAACTCAATACCAATAAAGAATGCAATTAGGAAAAGAGAACAACAGAAGAACACATTGCCTCATTTTCATACCTGATCAAGATCTGAGAAAACTAATTCTAAGTTGATAACATCAATGTCTGATTTTGGATCAACTTTTCCATTTACATGAATGATGTCATTGTCGTCAAAACATCGTACTACCTGAGTAGCAGACAACTTAGGCCAGGCAAACAATGATAAGAATGCAATTAACAATTTGAAGGACCAAAGGTCAAACTGCATAAGTATGTAAGAAATGATTCGGTAGCCATATAGGTGAATCCCCTAAAAATAGCAACCATATGGATGAAACAATTTTCATGATAACATAAAGTGAACAATTACAGTTCATAATTCCTTATTATTACCCACTAAAGCAGACAAAAAAGACATGAATCGCATGGTTGTTAAATTTAGTATCACATAATGAACAATAAGAAGTCCACCTCTTTTAACTCTCAGAAAAAGGAAGATCACTTCTACAACTGTTGAACTTTTTTTGGAAATAAAATTTCTGTTAATAAAAGTGAAATTGGAAACATCATAAGAAATGACTGGCCATGTAGATTAAAGTTAACCAAAGAGGAATTGAACCTGAAGTATTGAATCCACTTCACGGATGTGCGAAAGAAATTTATTCCCTAATCCCTGAAACATCGAAGAAGAATATAATTAACATAATCAAATTATCTCAAGATCATTTCACTTTCTGAAACTACCAGCACTACCCTCACGAGAAGACAGAATCACTAGAAGAAAAATTACAGGTGGAAAGGAGACTTATACCAAGGTTTCTCAATTTGATCAAAGGCCATCGAAGATGAGGCAAGTACATAGGACAATATCATAGTCATAAAAGATTTTTTTAACATTTTTTTCTCTTTCAAGTTTCAAGGGTAGAAGAAGCCGTTAGCTTCCAACGGAGTTCCCTTGGAAAAACAGCTTCAATGGAGTTATATCCTGTCTAGTTTTATGAAAGGTTTATAATACTCAGGAACCTTTTTCACATCAAAAGAACCAGTAACTATCAAAGGTACCATGCTATTATTTTGCACTAAATGTGTATAATCAGACATTAGTTAGAAACTCAGCATCATAGCTCCATCACAAGGATTTAATTTATATATTATAAGATATCTAAAGTCTGGCACGTATGGAACATTTACCTCTCCTTGACTTGCACCTTTCACAAGGCCTGCAATATCAACAAACTCAATGGACGCTGGGACTGCCCGCTGAGATTTACTTAGTTCTGAAAGCACATTCAACCGTGGATCCGGCACAGCAACAATGCCAACATTTGGCTCTATTGTACAAAAAGGAAAGTTTGCGGCCTGAGCTTTCCCATTCTCAACCTTAAGACATAGAAGACAATACCTTGAGTTGATTCCCACTTTATCAAAAGAGATCAAATAGAAATATCAGAAAGTAAACTTAGAACGCAATTCGATTTCTCAGAGACAAATTCAATCAAGCATCAAATTGACTATGGACTAAAAACTCTCATATGCATAACATCGAACATATATGACGCATTAACATTAAATTGCAAAAAATGTGTTTGTTCTTTAAAAAACCAGCATAAACTCAAAAACAAGGCACAAGGATGTACGAATTCTAACGAATTCCGAACTTTTCTCCATCATTTAAGCGCAACAATCAACAGTTACAGTTTACAGCTCGAAAGATGAAAACGGAAGCGGTGAACAAGGAGTCGGAATGCTTACCACCGCATTGAAAAGGGTGGACTTTCCGACATTGGGTAGGCCAACAATGCCAGCCTTAAGGCTCATGCTAAGCCTGGAGCCGGAAGAGTAGAGCCTCCGCCATTGCCAATGGAGTAGAAGCGGAGAAGAGCCCGAGTAGCACGAGGACGCCGAAGAAGGACTACGGCCGAAGCCAACCAGAGCGGAACTAAAAACTCTAGCAACTGCCATTTCGCTGTCTCAGCCGTCTCCTTTCTCTCACGCTGTCAAGCAGCGACGCCGCGGGGAGGAGCGGAATCCAGCACAAAAGAATGGAGGATAGAGAGCATGTGGAGGCACCGTCGCAGTGCTGAACGAGGAGTATTTAACCGTCCGATGGTGCGCGTGGGATCCTGACCGCGCTTTTCTTTTTCCTTTTTTAACCCACTTTTCTGTTTGTATTATTTAACCCTAACTTCTTTTCTATCTATCTTCTCTCAAACGAACCGTTAATTAATCTGTGTCTCTCATGATTTGTAGTCTAAAAATGGCATAATTTCAATTCAAAGAGTTTCTAAACTAAATTATGCATAATTTTATGTTAAAAATCATGCCTATAGACTGCTACAGCAACTACTTGTCCCCCCACTTGTTCTCTTACACTACAAAAATGAATTAAAGAAGCAAATAACAAATAAAAGACATTTGACAAAGCTAAAATCTAATGCGAAATTTAAGATATATGATAACTCCAAGTACATAGATAGTATTCAAATAACATGGAAGTCTAAGTCCTCTAAACTATATTCTACACAAAAAATTAAAAACATGATCGACATCATAAAATAACAAGTAATATTTGTATTCATTTACAAAATTGATTGGTTTGTTTCTCAATTTAAGTTCAGCATGTTGTTTCCATTTTGGGCTGCAACTTCCATCCTATTCATACTCTGTGCTATTATTGTAATAGATGTTAGAATAAAAAAAACAAAAAACGAAATGAAAATGGAGAAGTGGACCTATTCATATAGCTTCTCACTGGACTCTCATCTTCCACTATAGTCTATCATTTAACTCACTTAAGAAACTCAAAAACTTGTACGAACAAGAAATCGAGGCTTTTTGTTAATTTCTTCATTATCAAATCAAAGAGGAGAAGAAAAAGAATTTGAGATCATTCAAGGAAAACATTTTGTAGGAGCTTAAGCACAGAAGGAGAGGAGGAACTCAAGTGAAAACAGAGAAGAAACAAAATAAAATGGAAGGGAATTAGGCAAATTAAGGAACTAATCATGGATTCTATATTAACATTCATGCCAAAATAGTTTCTAAATGAATTAATTATGAAATTAACACAGGAAGTTTTGTGCTAAAATGTTAATGTATGTTATAGCATGGTTTTGACATGTTTATAATCTTGATCAAATCATTGTTATTGCTAGAATTATTTAATATGAATTGATTATCATATTAATTGAGTACGTTATTGTATTGTTGCAAATTGATTGATACCGAGAAACTAGAAAAATTTAGGATTCACATTTTCAATTTTGATTTTCGTAATAGTCAATTTATCGACTATCGACACTAAGAGATGAGTTGGTCGAAGACTTTTGCGAGTGGTTTGACCGACTCTCGAGTCGGACAATTGTCAAGTAGCACAATAGCATGAGTCAGACAAGTATAGTCACATGTTGGACGATTATCTAGGGGCGTTTCGATCGACCCTCATGTTGGACGATTATCGAGAGGTAAGTCAGTCGATCGACCTTATGATAAGTTAGATCGTTCTTACCATAGTTTCATTTTATTTAATTGTATCATATTATTTAATTAAGTATATTTATTGCTCACCTAGAATATGTATTGTATGTTCAATCATAACAAATTAAAATACTAATGTAATGATGTGTTGGTTAATTAAAATGATATATTGGAGAGTGTATTAGGCACATGTCTGATATTGGGGTTATTAATGCCCTCATACTATTACCTGCCCAAACGTCCAATGATTTTAATTGATCAATTGAAACTGATTGAATTGAACAAATGATTATCATTTGATCAGGGGAGAACTATAAAAGTTTTTCGATGGATGCACAATAACATCATCTTAAATAAAGAAGATGCATTGTAATAATGCTACATCAAAAAAAAAACTTACAAGTGTTTATCATATTTATTTTAATAATTAATGTCAACGAGGTCTCAATTCTCGAAACCTATCAATAATAACATCTTTGTTAATATTGTTAAAAATATCTTTCACAATATATGTTATTAAATCATCATTCGTTCATTCGTTGTCAATTCGGTTACACAATTTTGTCTCCACAATATTCATCGCAGAAAAAACTCTTTCCAAAGTTGTAGTTGCCATAATAGAATCAAAGACAACTTTAAGATCAAACAAATTAATGGACGTATCATATATTTTTTTGTCTCCACCAATTTATGAGAATGATCGTTGAGTCCTTTCAAAATTTGAAAACGATTATCTGAATGCATATTAGCAATATAAATTGAAAGTTGATGTTTAAGCATTATAAGATCAGCTTCAAAAAAGTTATTCGGATAGAACTAACTCATCTTCACTAGTTTATCAATATCAAAATTTTGAAATGTATCAATTGGATTAAGACAAGCTATATAAAGAAGCAACTCCATGTTCGTTTCATTGAAACGACTATTAAGTTCTTAAAGCAACATGTCTATAATAGTCATAAATAACTCAACTCATTAATTGTGCAAATTTATTATTTTATGAAGCTTTACATCGTGATCTTCCTTCAGTAACAAATATGTCATCCATATTAGGAACTAGAATATCATGATCCTTAAAAAAATAATTAACATCTTTTAAAAATAATTATCATATGCATCTCTCATTTTTTTGAAGTTGTTGTTAGCTCGTGACATTTATAATGTCTTGATCTTTCTTTGCAAAGCTAACGATAATATATTTGTATTTCTCGATATAATTAACATTAGCTACGAGGTGGAAACAAAATCAAATGATTGTAAAAATTTTAAAGAAAATGTGCTTCACCACTTTTCTCGCTTCCTCTCCCTAGTAACTCAATCACATCTAAAAATAGAATCTTTAAACTTACTAATGTACCATAATGTGATCCTCATCTTGTATCATTGGTTCTTCTAAAACTAGTTTCTTGATTCAATTCTCGGTCACTCTATAATTCACCATTATACTTCCACAACTTTAGTCATACGATTTTTTCATAGCTTATCTTGATGTTTACTAGATGCTCCAATTAAATTAACAAGCATGTTAATCCAATTAAAAAGACATGCAATATCAACATGTCCTTTTGCAATGGCAACTAATATTAACTGAAATTGATATGCGAAAATATGAATATAATACGTTGATTCATTTTTTTGTAAAATCAAAATATTTGAGGCTATTGAATTTGTCTCACATATTATTTGCTTTGTCATACTATTGACATCTTATCTGTGATACACTTAATTTGTCTTGACAAAGTATTAAATCAATTACTTCCTTAGGAGATGAAGAACATGCATCTTTTAGATGAACAAGATCAATATATCATTAATTAATCTTACCTTTTGATCTATAAATCATAAAAAAAATGTCATTTGTTCTTTTGTAAAGACATCACAAGTCTTATCAACCAAAATTTCAAATATGTCATCCTTCAAATCATTAAGAATTGTTTTGATTATTTCTTTTGCACTTCTATTGAGAAGATACTTTTGAGTATCATGCGATATCATTTGTTGATTTATAAGAGCACTTTTCAGCGCAATTCATATCTTCATTGTGGTTAGCAGAAATTGTAAAGGTTTGAAAAATTTTCATTTATTTATTAAATTTCCATATTCGTCATGACCACGGAAAGATAATCCTTGATGCAAAAGATATTGTATACAATCAAGTGATGCATGTAAACGAATTATATTAACATTTTTCATTTGATTTGATTAGTTATTTAGAGCCAACTCGATAGATTAAATTTGTTTCAATAAATCCTTACATTGTATTGATAGAATGATGATGAGCATTATCAAGTCCTCCAACATGAATATCATGTCTATTTCTTTTGTGTCATTTTCTAATTTCTATAGTGACAAATGCATCACATCCACTTTTATTTTCAATATCAATTTTAAATAAAGAAAATTACATCCTTTGTAATACTATATTCTATCCAATTGGAATATTGGTTAAATCAATTTCGATTAAAATGATGTAATCTACCTTCAATTTATGTTTAAAGGTAAGTATGATTTCTAAATTGGGAATTAAGTCTGAGTAAATAAGATCTCTTAATTTCGTCTTGATTATTTGGATGGTAGTTTAATTTTTTTTCATCTTTCTCTAAGACTATCAGAATCACTATCAGGAGGGTGCTTAAATCAATTCAACTTTGTTTTGAAAACTATGGATTTTCATTCATATCATTTTCATGATCATTTCTTGTTCTATTTTATTTTTTGTGAAGCATAACTTCTCTATTCCTGTAAGTCTTCAATCTAAATTGGAAAAAAAAATAAAAAAAATAAAAAAGAAATAAATTATTAACATGTCGATTATGCTAAAGATACATCCAAAATAAAATTGACCTCTTGAATTTGAAAAAAAAGAATAATATTACAATAAAATTCATTATAAATTCAAAACAATTTTGGAAAAAAATAAACTAATACTAATTCACATGAAAAAAAAATATTGCAAGAATATATAAAATAACTAGGAAACTTATTTCAAATAAAGTAAAAAATGAGGCAAAAGACTTATTAGTATACTTTGAAAAAAAATTTGACAAAAGATAAGTGTTTTGTTACTGTAATTAAGTACATTCCAATGTACTACATCCAAGATCAGAACGCTAATAAATTTTCAGTTTGACTTCATGTATAGGTTTGGATATAGGCTTAAAGTTAAGTTGAATTTGGGTTGAAAATTAAGTTGAAAAAAAATCCTGCTACCATCAAGAATCAAAACTTACACCTGTTGACCTAAATATACCACTCTAACTAAAACACTAGTAAACGTGATGTGAAATATACATACCTATTATAATATTTATTTTTTAGTGGGTATTAGTGCACCCGTTAGAGTTCACCTTTGCATTTGATAATTGATGAATTATTGGATCATGAGTCCTGATTGATATTAACTAAGCATGGCTCCTATTGAATGGGGACGACTTCATATGAGAATGACTTAAAGAGTCATATATAAACTTCTAATTATGAAATAAGATAAAGTTTAGCATAAATACATTATTATCGAACATTGAATGTTTGTGTCATTGATTGATTAATATTGAAATTGGTAAACTCTAAAATATAACGACTGAATCGTTATTATTTCGTTAATGCATAAAGACTATCATATTCTATTGTTATATATTCTCATATATTTTTAATTGTCTATTGTAGTTGTAAATGAATTACATACTAAGCGAAAGTTCATGTGATAGGTTGTCATCTGCAATGAATTTTGTAGGTACTAGGGTTTAACCATGGATGATGTCGCTGCTTTGATGGAAGGATAGCACATGGCAAGTTCGGACTAATTGTTATGTCTTATATGACCAACTAGTAGGTCTTTTTTTATTTTCACGCATTAGATCTTCTGTAATGAGCTATGTAGCTCAAGACTATGTTTAATCTAGTGACAAGTGATGTAACTTGATATGGTGTTAAGTTAATATATGTAACTTTATATAATGTGCCAAGTTATGAAATCATTTGCATTATAGCAATCCATGAATGTATAATTTTTTCACTATCATAGATCGTCACCATCTTGTGGTGCTACAAGAATCACCTCAAAGGGTGTCGAATATCGGTACGATCACATGCAAGTCACTTTGTGGGCCATTACAACTATCCTATTGATCCTCCGTAATAACACATTGTTCACTTTTGCCTAAATTAAAAAACATAGGTCAACCATCTAAAGTATTAGCATGTTCCAACTTCCTTCAAGAGGAAAAACTTAAAAGAACAATTCGAGCTTAGTAGCATGGAACATATTTTAAATAAAAAATATTGAATGTTGAAAAATATTCTAAAGAACACAAAAAAGTTTGTTCAAAAGTAGGTGCCAACCATCTAAAGTATTAGTATGTTCCAACTTCCCTTCAATAGGAAAAACATAAAATAATTGTTCGAGCTTAGTAGCATGGAACAAAATTTAAATAAAAAAGATTGAATGTCGAAATATTCTAAAGAATACAAAAAACAGTTTACTACTCGCTCCATAATTTCAACAATCATAAAATAATTCAGTTCAATATGTTCTTATCACTACTTCTTGGCAACCACACAAGGTTAAAAAGTTAATTAATGGCATGTGTCCAATGATAAAAGATGACAACATAGGGTTATGCCTTGTATTTACTAATCGCTTTCAATTTTTAGCTAAACTACGAAAACGCCCGATGTTCAAAAATCTATTTGCTAAAAAGTAGAGATCTTATATAATGAACAACATTGATTGAATCTAAGAACATTTCAAATTTCAGTGAGAAATATTCAGATAGTTAAATCTAAGGTACATGTTACTCATGTATTTTACATGTGTCATGGGATTGGGGACTAACCAACCAACACAAGAATTCTCATAGAGTGTATGTGTGTGCTACGTATATGCATACGCACGCGCGCGCACAATGATCGCAATACATTTGACATCAATATATTTGACATTTACGATTTTGTTTTGGGACAATCATTATAATTACAAGTAACTCTAGTAATACCTTTTTGTGCATAGTTATAAGTTTACTTATGTTCAACACTACACATTATATAACACACAATGCATTTATTTTCTCTTTTTCCAAAAAAAATTATGAAAAATATTTGAAAATAGATTTGGTTTGAGATACAAAGTTGGAACTCTTGATGATTTTATTTGGACTATTTTTATTTAGTTCACTAAATCTATGATATTTTTACTTTCATTCATAAACTAAGAAAATGATCCTATTTATTCTTTTTTTCACCATCAATTTCTTTTATATTTATTTATCCTTTATTTATTAAATAATATTGTGGCAGAAAAAGTTAAAAGAACATGTCAAGTTATTTCAAACATATATTCTCGATATTCTTATTTATTTTAAAAATAATAATAGATTAGTAGAAATGTGCAAATAAGTGGTGAAAAATATTAATTAATAGTTCAAAGGAGTCACGTCTCTTTATTTTGTTTATGAAATATATAATACACCAAATGAGAACAATCCTTTGTTTTTAATAATTTATATGTGTTATCTAAGCTCATTCCTAACTCTTGTATTATTCTGAGATTATTTTCATAAATTTTAAAAAAGAATTATATTATAGAATATTCCAAGTTTGACATCGGAATTTTTCCTTGAAATATCAACCGAAATTTTTGTTTTATGTTAGATCTAAAAACACAACTAAAGTTGACCGGAAGTTAAAGTTAATAACTTTTCGAATTTGAATTCCGACACAGACAAATTAAAAGTGACACTAGATACTATGATGAGAACAAAATAACTACAAAAAAGAACAAAATAAAAACATCTCCTACGCCTCTCGATACAAACACAATCGCGCGGAAATTCAATTTATTTAGTTATTTATTTATATTTGTGGTTGTATTAGATTTCAACCACTTTAGTGATATAAGAAACAAGGAAAAAAGATCCCCTTTCGAAGCTTCTCCATAATGAAACCACGGTCCCAAGAAAAAAATTTAAAAAACCAAAAGTCGCAACTTATTCCTTGTGCAACAGATTAGACCCAAAACTAGGCCATAATTTGTGAGGAAACCATTTTGTAAAGTATAAAGTGTTCCAAATATTTCTCTGAAACTGGAAGAAAGTTGCATCTAAGCATAGAATTTCAGATGTCCCCAGAAATTTCAACGAGCATTCCATCTATTACATGAACGCAGAATGCAACAGCACATGATAATTGATAAATAAGAATTACCGATACAAAGAAAGTTGTCAATCTTCTTTAGGCATCAACAATTACCTCATGAATCCTAATAAGTGCATCAAATACTGTTCATAAACGCACTTAAAAAAGCTCACTTGCAAAAACTCGAATTGCAAACTAGAATAAGCATTTTTACAGTAGTGTAAATCAATTACAATGAGCATTAAAAGCATGTCAGCAGTAAACAAGTGATAATTAAAGAATCTAAACCGGCCTGAAACATGGAGACAGAAATGCAAATGTACATGGCAACCAAACCGATACCTACTTATGCCACACATCTTGCTCATGTGACAGGAGGGATAGGAATGGCGAGTTTCAAGGGCACGCGGGAAATCCCAAGTTGAATACTGACACCAACATTGCATGAAACTACAAAAAAAATTTGTTTCTTGGTCGCTGTGGCGTATATAAACAGGGAGCTTGTAAGTTTGCTATCTATGTCTAATTTGAGGTTGATCAGGAGAAGAGATACTGGAATGAGGTGACGGCTCAAGACTTTCCGACACCTCAATCTGTGTAGGTAAAAGCTTTAGAAAGCTTCCTTGTACAGACTGATCTGATGCAGTTTCTGGGTCTGTCTCTGTAGAACAGAGTATCATGCCTCAGTAGTTAAGTCGACCAGTAAATTTTAGAAAGTATTAGTAGAGATCATTACCAAACAAAGATTTGATGGTTGGCCTCTTTGGCTTTGTACTCTTCTTCTTTAGTTCAGCTACATGAAAATGACATAAGGAAGAGAGTTAAAACATGAAAATGATGCATTAATAACTTCAATCCAACAGTTGTGTGAGCGTGTGAGTGTGAGAGAGAGAGAGAGAGGAGAGAGAGAGAGAGACCAATGCCAGGAACTTCATGATCATTCACAATTTCAAAGTTTTTATATGTGTAGCCGACAAAATTCACATCCTTAGATGAAAGCATCTGCCAAGATATTAAGAGGATTAAGTTATTAGCACATGCAAAACTAAAAGATAAGTAAAATATTGCACTAGGGATTATTCAAATTAGCAGGAAGAAAATTGCATATTCCTAATAAGAACGGTTCATCTCGTTCAAAATAGTATAAACTATTTCATTCTTGAGGTTCCATCAGATCCCCAGATACTTTTGATCGATAAAGAAAAAGAGGCTCAAAATGAAGAAATGACTACAAGTCAGCAAATACCTTTCTCCATGGGCCAGACTTGGAGGAAGTTTGCATGGTATTCCCAGCCTGCAGGGAAGATTAATCAATAAAAATACTTAAATATCAATGGAATAGAAGTAGGCTATAAAAATGATGGAGTGATGCATCTTCTTTTCATCAACCTCAAGATTTCTGTTCATTACTCATTTAGCAAGTGATGAGCTTCATAACAAAATGGAAACCAGGAAAAAAGCCATAAGAGATGAAGAATTACAGAGAGTAATAATTGATATTTTTAATATATAACCCAACCATATCATATTTTCTCAACATCCATACATACTGGCACAACTCAATTCCCAGATTGTGAAATGGTAGGCTGAATGACTTATAATTAAAGCACCCACAAATTGCTGTTTATATTTTGCGGGAAGTTTACTATGGAACCAGACTAAGAAAAAGAATTATCATTTCAGGTACAAGAATAATTAATCCAAGTCGATAGTTATACAAGGAACATCAGCATTTACCTACCTCCTCAAACTTCTCAAAATTCTGGGTGTCTAATTCATCATTAACCTCCGGCATGAAGGCAGCTTCCATCTGATACAATTTCTCCCATTCCACACCTTTGAAAAATGGATGTGCCTGAAAGCAGTTGGAAGGTTTGTAACAGTTCAAAAAGACATTCTACAAAGTTAAAATAATATTCAAAAACTTGCAAACCTTTATTTCATGAGCTCCTTTTGTACCAAGTCTATGTTCTACATTACATAAAAGTTTGCTAATGAGATCTTTAGATTCAGGCGAAAGCTTAGCCTCTTCAGGGAATTTCAAGTGATTCCTCCAATTGACAATCTGCAAGAAAACAAGCAATTAAATGATCAGTTAGAGCTCTGATAATGAAAGTGATAGAAATCATTATGATACAAAAGTTCTCAAAATATATGAGGCAAGCCAAGGTGTAACAAACGAGTACAATAAGCACATGTTAGCACTAGAGGGTTGTCATGTAAGTGTTCTCAAGTTTTCACCATAAACATTTAGATCCTAGTACGTAGGTAGCACTTCAATAAGTGGAGCAGTTGGCGAGATCACGGAGGCCTCTGCGTACTATTAGAGAATAAGATAAATTCATGTAAAGAAATAGCACTGTCTTTTTCCCCTTTTATGAGTGTAATGGCACCGTTTGAAGCCAACTTAGTGCATATGATAATGTAGTAAATTGCAAATGTACCAGGCCAGATGTTAAAGTCATTCAAGGAATATGCATTAACAGAAACCTTGACATCTGAGAAGGTTTTCCATCATAAGCCAGGTTTTGTGCTGGTTGATTTGCACCAACAGAAAATATTTTTACATGGTGCGGAATTGATAGGAGCAAATATGAACACAAACTTTTCTTGAGAAAATACGAATGCAAATTTATGAAGAACAAGACTAAGGTAGTGTCTTTATACAAACCTTTCTGCAAGTAGACATTGGATCTTCAGAATAAAATGGAGGATAACCGACAAGCATCTCATACATAATTGCCCCAAGTGACCACCTACACAGAAAAAAGTAACACCACAAACTTGAAATAAATTATAATTACCCACAAAGAGCCTATTCTAACCCCTCTTAACAGAACGAAGAAAGGAAACTAACCAGTCACACTCCATTCCATATCCTTTCTTCAAAAGAACTTCAGGAGCAATGTAGTCAGGTGTGCCAACAGTTGAGTAAGCCTGTATTTCCCAAGCAATTTTGTAACTGAAGACTGAAATAAAGTTAAAAGTAATAACAAGCCTTTACAACATGAGCAAGAATAGCAGACAGTTTGTTCTTTTTTTTTTCTTTTTGAGGGGCAAAAGGATGAATATCAACATCTAGTCATCCATGTATACATAAATATGAAAAGAATGTACAGGTGTGGACTACCAGAAATATAGATGTGAGGGACAACGATGTTATCAAGACAAATAGCTAGGCATTTCTCTCTCTCAAAGAACAAAAGCTTGGCATTTGACGATCAACAGTCAGACAAAAGTAAATCAGGAAGCATAGAAGATGTTGACATGCAAATAACCATAAGTTGAAAGGTTAATGATTTTTCCAGATTTTGCTTGAAAAATACACATTTTTAACTAATATGTATTCTTGTACTTATTATAGAGCATAAACATTTAATCTTTTAAGAAATTAAAAGTGGAGAACTACATATATTGGTAATTGAGACATCAAATTACCAGCATCCGCCTGTTCCTCTGCCAATGTAATAGTTGTTCTTGTTGTGTGCGTCTAGGAGCTAGGGAGTCATTAGATCGTTTGTCAGAATCCAATGGAGATTTTCCACTTTTGGCCCCAGAATATTCAGGTTCATTGAGGTTTGGAAAGCTGCTACTATCAAGAGGCTTGCATAATCCAAAATCAGAAAGCTTCATGTGCCCATTTCGGTCTAATAATAAGTTGTCTGGTTTAATATCCCTGTACAAATAATGTAATTCACAATTATGATCAATAATTCAAGAAGAATAAAATTCATTACTGCTATAAGCTGTAAATGTAAGTTTGATTACATATTTATCAATAGCCTAAGTATCTACAATGAACATGAAACATCCAGTTAACCAAAAACATACCTGTGAATGTAATTATGCTTGTGAATTGATTCAATTGCTAATACTGTCTCCGCTACATAAAATCTGGCCTCGCTTTCTATCAATGTATCCTTACGCATAAGTAGAGTCATCATGTCACCACCAGGAAGATACTCCATGATGAGATACAAAAACTCTTCATCTTGAAAAGAGCAGTACAATTTGACAATATAAGCACTGTCAACTTCTGCAAGAAGATTTCTTTCGGCTTTCACATGCTCCACCTATGAATTTGCAGAAATAGGTCAGCTATTATAACACTCAAAGAAAGGAGAAGAACCATGCTAGTACCTGACCCCTCCGAAGCATCTCGGATTTTTTAAGTTTTTTCATAGCATAGACATGACCAGTCATTTTCTCTCGGCAAAGCCTGACCTGCAAAATTACAGTAACGTTCTAGTCATTTAAAGGGGTCTACCAATTAATTTTGAGAAAGGATCGGTCTACCAATTATCTTAAAAGGATATAACTATTTAGTTATATACAGTCAACTTATATAACACCAGAATTCTTGAAGTTAAAATGCTCCAACAGGCAAGGAACCATTAAAATTGTTACATTATGCCTAAGTTTTTCTTTTCAATTTCCTTTGTCTAATTATTCCCTCCAAACAAGCAATGTTACATCAATAACTTTCAAAATGGTCTAGAGTCAGCCATGAAGTCATCAACACACTGGGATATTTTTATTTGCTAGACTGACGAAGTACTGGTGCTAAAATGATATATATATATATATATATATATATATATATATGTATGTATGTATGTATGTATATACAAACTGATGTTGGTTAAGGCTTCCTACCAATTCATGTCTTTGAGAAACTAAATATAAAGTTCAACTTGACTACTTGCTAAGAATAAGCATTCCCATGTAACTACACTTAAAGCTTATACACAGAGAATTAACTACAAACAGATTATCTCTCAAATAGTTCTAGAAGTAGTCGAATGATATCAATCATGCAATCCTTTCATTACTGAGTAAGCACTTTCATGTTACCAACTTCTGTAACCATCATATCTATGATTGACACAACTGCTAGCTCATAGTCCTTTTAATGCACAAAGATGACAGACAATCCAATATCAAAGGTAATAAACCAAACAAACTCATAGTTTTGTGCAAATACCAGCATATTTATAACACTTAAGGTTTTACCAGAAGAAGCCAGCTGACTTCCACCTTGGAAATTTAAAAAATGAATGGCAGTAGGAGTTGCATATATAATTCTTAGAGACTCATAACTGTCTAATGATGCCAAAGCTAGAAACCAAAGTTGAGCTGGAGCCTCAAATTGGAAATTAAACAATAACCTCTCCATTACCAGAAAAGAAAGTTAATAACAACCTCTCCAAATGCGCCCCTCCCAATGATTGTCAAGAGTTCAAAATCATCAACGCCCATCTTATGCCTTTGAAGACGCATATACTCAGTTTCCTTTTTCTCCAAATGTTTCAGGATATTGTGATGTTCTTCCTCGGACACATCAGCATCAGCGAGCTTCCTCTCCAGAGTCCAGCGTCTATAATTTTTTGTCAGGGAAAAGTATAATAAATGTTAAATGAAATATTATAATTTTAAATGAGCAGTTGAGATATGAAAAAAAAATGTTGAAGACAGGACTTGAAAAATGATGTCTCTGACACCAAAGAAATTCGAGTAAACCATCACCTACACTAAAGTAGAGATGCCAACCAATCTAACATATTAAGCACTCGAACAAAAAGTTTGAGGACAACATCAAAGCAAACTAAAAGAAATACGTTAACACATTGCCTCCGTTCTTCATTATACCTGTAAGTAGGACGGAAAAAGACAATATATCATGTTTAATATGTCGGCTCTCCTAATGTCAACGACTTGAGTATAAACATAAAGAAAAAAAAACTAACAAAAAATTTCTATCCAAACATCAGCGTAGTTGATGATTGGTACTTTGCCCTGTCTAAGAACAGATTAAAGGTCTACGAATCAGTATATGAGAGGGGGAGAGAGAGAGAGAGAGAGAGAGAGAGAGAGAGGTTTACCTTTCTTTTCGATCTTGCAAGTTCTTCATCTGAGCCTTGTAATGGTTCTCGATGTACTGTTTCGCGGCCGCAACCTTCTGCTTTGTTATGGTCGACGGCGCCTCATCAATGGGAGGCTTCTGCAGTTCCTTCCCATTCCCAGCTTCCTTTCTTGCCGGTCCGGACTTCGACTTATCCCCCTTCGGTTGCAGCTTCTGTAACCAACTTCTCGCGGAATCCATCGCTTCAATCACAAGATCATCATTCCTCGTCCAGTAGAACAGAACTTAAGCTATGCAGATCTCAGTACGTTGCACACTCCCAGCTACTGAACTAACAAGAAAAACGCATCAAGATCTCAGAGCTCGCGTTCCTAAACAGAACCGAAACGAAAAAAAAAAACACAGATTCCTCGAATAAGTTCTCGCTATTGATCAGATTTTAGTAATTATACTGAAGAACGCAAACATCTGCAAAATCAAAGGCCCAAAAACAAAACAACAGTACACCAAATTCACTAGAAAAATTCTGATATGTGAACTTCATACCTTGACCCGATCGAGGCCCTAGAACACGAACAATGACGAAGAATCGAAAAAAAAAACTAGTCGAATAAACGCATTTGTGGATCAAATTTGACTGCGAGAAAACCAGAATGGATCGATCGAGAGCACGAGAAAACCCTACCTGGATCCACAAGATTGACGAGATGAACAGTTTACGGGATGTCGGCGTCGATTGGATCGATCCGGACGTGGTTCGCTTTGACTCCCTACAAACTGTGAGACTTGCAGCACTTTCTCTCCATCTTCCTCCCACAACTCGATTTAAAAAAGGACAAAAAAAAAGAAATATTAAAATGGTTCGTTTCAGTTTAGTTATCCGCTTCCACCGAATAAACCCGCGATATAATCGTATAATAGTTCCGGTATTTTAGTTTTAGGTATAACATCGAGTCCGATATTAAAGCTGTCGTCTATTTAACGCCCGGCATATTCGTCATGTTCGAATGTTATTTTGGTTTGTTCTGACACAGACGATTCGGAACTAATTAACGAATAGAAGAGAATAATTAAAAGGAAACTTTAAATCTTGTAAGAATTTTTTTTTCAGCATGGTAAGTATTTTTCTTTCAAATGTAGATCTGTTGGTGTGTCCTTTCAGAATAAAATTGTAAAATGAAAATATCATCATTTGTTATAACAAATGTTTTTCACATTTATTTGTCCAGATTATAAAATTTATTTATATAGATTAATAGTAAACTATAAAAAAACTGCCAATGATGAAATAAGAAACAATCAAACCATTAAATATAATCTACTAAAATTTGGAAAAAAAAATACGAAAGTTGACTTCAGTATAAAATTAAGGAAAATGAAGATGCATAAAATTTTGCACTGCATCTCATGCCGTACATCATCACAGTCATTAATTTTAAATTAATAATTAAATTTAATTTTATTAAAATAAAAAGATAATTAAATTTGATTATTAATTTAAAGTTAATAATCATGATGATGTACCGAATGAGATGCAATGTAAAGTATTATACACTTTTATTTTTATCGTGTAAAATTTTAATCAAAATCATTTAATTATGGAATAAGAAAACTTATCATTGTTAACTCATACGGAGAGGTACGTTATTCTAACTATAAATACGTTATTTTACATTACCAGTATGCATTAGATTTTTGTACATAACAAAGGTTTGTTTATGATGTATAATACAATGAAGAAATTTGAAGAACTTGAATAACCAAAATTTAAAAAAAAAATCATGTTGTCATGATGATAATTAAATGCTTCAAACATTTAAACGAAAAAAAAAATTGATCTCTAACCTGTCATAGTTTGATGAAGATGCAAAAACACAAATTCAATCAACAGATATCATCACCTTTGCAAATTGAACTTTCTGGTTGAAAGAACAGTTATAATCAAAACGTTATCATTATGGCACAACGTTTTGACAAAAAGTGGGAGTGTGGGACCATTCGTAAACGTCACGTCTTCATCTTTTATTAATGCGTCTAACCGTTACATTTCACAGTTAAAGCAGGTACTAATTTGTTGAGAAATATCTACCGTATTAACCTTTTTCCATACCAAGTATTAAATATTATTATTTGACCGTATCAAATGAGGTGCTTCATTTCGAGGTTATTTTACTAATAACAAATGTTACATGTCATCGGTGGTATTTAGAGTTATATCGCATTTAGTGGTACCACAAAATGCAAAATAATAAGATTAATTGAATTAAGATCGTTTATAAATTGATCTAACTCATCCTCTTCTCATAGAAACATTAAAATATATATATGAAAAGTAAGATTTAAAAAATAAAGATCAACGCTGAAAAGATGATAAGCTTCCACTTTTTCGGGCGACGGGATAAATAAATAAAAGAAAAAAATATAGATCGCAAATTAAGGGGATCGGTCGTGGCGTTAAAGGTGGCGACGGTTCGCCGGATGTTCCGGAGGCCGCCACGTGGCGATCAGGATTCGTGTGGATGGGGTGGGTAACGTGTGGACGACGAGGATGCCGTCCCTCTCTTACGCGTTGCCTTTGGAGGGAGGCGTGTAAAGGCGGCACGGGACGGACGAGGGAAGTGGTGCCCACCATCCGGTCCCAAAAAAAAACGCGTTTTGCAGCATTTTTGCTTAAATTAATGCGATTCCGGTGCCGAACCACCCATTGGACGGACCTGATGTCGTTAATTTCCGTGCGCATCAAGGACAAGGGGATAAAAAGGAAGCAACGTGACGGGTATGCCTTCTGTTCTGTTCTGTCTTTGTAAATTGGAGAGGTTCGAGTTGGTGACGTGGGTTGTTGGGAGGATTGAACTAAAATAAAAAAAAAGAGTAGATTATTGATTTAGCTGATGATAACTCATCATCTCAATCTAAATTTTATAATTTCGAAGAGGGTCACTCAAAGACTCGGACACTAAAAAAAGTTATTAGTTTTTTATCAAAAAAATGTAAAACTGATTTGAAATGAAATGGATTCAGATTTATTAACAACGGTTTAGTTAGCGGAACTACTATTTCTAATGTGGAAGAGAGTTTATTTTAAATATATATATATATAGGATATAAGGTAAATACTACCAACCTAGTTGGTAGTATCTATCTACCATCGGATCTAGGTCGTCGGATTGCAGATCGATGCTGGACAAAAAAAGACGCGGTTCAAGTTTATTATCGAGCGGTTCGAGGCCGGTTCGACGATCGGTTCACTCTTATTTAGGATGGTTCATTGAAATTTTTTACAACCCTTGAATTTTTTCCTCTCCTTTTCTCTCTCCTACTCTTTTGCGATTTGGGGACGAAAGAACGAAGACGGCGTTGCCGGACGCAATCGCTCGTCAGTCAACCCTCACATACGTCGTTTGAGATCCCACGTCCGGTCACCCTCCGCTGTTGTTTCACCTTCGTGATTTGCCTTCATAACGACCAGGGGAGCCGCCAATTGATCCCCAGAAACGAAGACGCCGTCGTTTCGCCACCCACGGTCACTCGCTGTCGTTTCTCCTTTGTGATTTGCCGCAGTGATCAGGAGAGTCGTCAGTCCTCTTTGCGCAGCCGATTCTCCATCGCTAGATCCACTCTGTTCTCACGGAGGCCGCCAATCCTCTTCAATAATCTTCTTCACCAAAAATGAAGACGCCACCACGCTCGAGTTTCTTAATGTGCGTCTTGTTTACAGAACTTTCTTAGTGTTTTTTTCCAGTTATATTGACTTAAGTTTGTGTCTTCTGCTGCCATTAATATTGGGTGTGTTTTGATGGTGAAAAGTACAAAGCATGATGGTGAACACAATATGAATTTATTTTGATCAGAGTTGTCATTTCATGATAGTTTACATTGCTAGAGTAAGTGAAAAATGTACTTGACAGAAATTCAAATTGGAAACAATCAGTTCTTTTATTGTATCTTGTTTTAGACCTTTCATCCTGATAAATGGTTGTCCTTGTTCTTGTAGTTTTATTAGTTTTGTTGTTATATATCTCATAAATCTTGGAGAAGAGTTGAACTGAAAGCTTCGAAATCTTTGCTTTCTAGAACATTGAAACTTCAAATAAGCAAAGATATTTTTTTTCTTATTTTTGTGTAGCAGACCTCATCAGCTCCCACTTTTTTCTTGCTTAAAGCATAAAAAGAACTTTTTTTTTGCAAGACATGATGGTTCTTGCTTTTCCTTTCATTTGCTTGCAGTTTATTTGTAGTAAAAAAAATTTGCAGGATACTGTGAGACTGGCATACAGGAATTACTATTTGTTATGATCGTTATACTTTTCTTGATTTTTCTCCTTGCCAGGTGGAAGATAAAATAAATGGAGTTTTCAGGATTTTTTATCTGATTATGTTTTACCTCTCTATCCATGCAAGACATTTTTTTATACACAATTAAGTAGGAATTTTCAACATTTTCTCTTTGCCAATCAACTTTTATCTAGGTACTTTGCTTAGCTCATTAGCAAGTTTGTGTTATATCTACATGCTTGAATGATCAATATTTTAGCATTTTTTACTTGTTTTAATATTTTTAGTTGGTTTAACCTTTTTATGTGCAGTTTTGTCCTCTCACACTTGTAGGTGCAATTTTATGTATCTTGTTCATAACTGTAGTGATTGTGTGGGACATGGACACAACTAGTTTTATTGAGGAAGTTGAAAATATGGAAGTAGAGCTTAATGAGGAGACGATTCTTCAAGATGTTCAAGAAGAAAATAATGATAAGATGACTCTTGAAGATTCCGAAGATCATAGTTATGTGAAATCTTTTGAGCTACAGAAACCATATGTTGACATGACATTTGATGATGACAATGAAGCATATGATTACTATAATACATATGCTAGACTAGTGGGATTTTCAGTTAGAAAACATGCTTCACATAAATCCAAGGTCACGGGAAATATTATAAATAGACATTTTGCTTGTTCCAAGCAAGGTCATAAGATTTTGAAGTAGGATGTTGGAAACATGACTAAGAAAAGAAGGCACGTTATGGATGATTTTCAAGCTCATTTATATGTTTCTTTAAAAAAAGATGGAAAATGGGAGATAAGAAAATTTCATGAGCAACATAATCATCCTTTGACAAGTCCATCGAAGATAAAATATCATCATTCTCACAAAGTGTTTTCAGGTACTTCCAAAAAAGGCATTGAGACACTACACAAATATGGCATGGGTCCATCGAGGATATCCAAATCACTAAATATATCTGGTGCACCACTTATTACAGCTCAAGAATGTTATGATCATTTGAGGTCAATAAGAAAAAGCAAGTTGGATAGTGAATGCCTTAACATCATATCTTATTTCCAAAGTAAGATAAATAATGATTCAGGTTTCTTTCATAGATGGGAGTTGGACTCAAATGACACGGTAATGAATTTTTTTGAGCCGACGGAAGGTCAAGAGATAGTTATATAACCTTTAGTGATGTTGTGGTTTTTGATACAACCTACAGGACAAATAATGTAAAAATGTCATTTGCTCAATTTACGGGAGTTAATCATCATAGGAGGTCTTATTTATTCGGTTGTGCATTACTTGCAGATGAGATGGAAGAGACCTTTACATGGTTGTTTGAAAATTGGACATAATGCATGAATGGAAAGCATCCAGTTTGCATTATTACCGATCAAGACGTAGCCGCAATGAGAAATGCTATTCATAAGGTTTTTCCTCACACCAAACATATTTTTTGCAGTTGGCATATTGCAAAAAATGCAATGTAGCATCTTCAATCTTTATATGCACGGGCTGGTTTTACTGAAGATTACAATAAGTGATTGTACAAATCGGCTAGTGTTGATGAATTTGAAGAGGGTTGGCTTTCTCTAAAGCAACGGTATGATGTCCCAGATGACCATTGGCTAGCGACAATGTACAACCAGCGGAAGCAATGGGTCTCCTTATATTACAAAGGTCTTTTTACAGCTGGTATGCGTACTACTCAGAGGGCAGAACGTATCAATGCATTCTTTGATGGATTTGTTAATGCACATACATTACTCTCTGATTTTGTACGACAATACGATAAAGCAATTGAAACTCATTGTGGGCTTGAAGAGCGAGAAGATTTTGCCAGTATAAACACTAGACTTGCCTTCCTTATAAACAATCGATTGGAGATTCATGCCGCAAATATATATACATATAATGTCTTTTGCAAGTTCCAGCAAGAATATGTACATGCCTTGAAGTTGTATGCGCACAAGATTTACAAAGATGTTGACAAATCAATGTACTCGGTGTATCTTGTAGACAGTGTGGATTAAGGCAGAAATATCGTGGAGCTTAGTCGGCTTGAAAACATTTCGATCAAATGTTCTTGTCATAAGTTCGAACAAGAAGGGATCTTTTGTTGCCACATTTTAAGTGTTCTTCATAAGAAAGATGTGGGAAGTTTACCTGATCAATATATCCTTCGCCGTTGGACAATAGATGTCAGATATTCAAATGCACGTGTGGTTTATGATGGATCATCGCCAATTACAAATTAATAACTCCCATTCAAAAATTGACTTGGCAAAGTAATATATGGAGAATACAAGAAATGGGTTTGACCTCAACTCAACACTTATAGTTTGGAGCCCCGATGATAGATGATGTTATCAAAAAATTTAGGACCTTTCATGTTGAAAATGAAGTTGTAAATCTAAGTCAACCAAGTAGTAGTCAACTTCTTGCAAGTCAACCTAATCCTAGTGGAGTTGATCTAAATGAAACAACATCTTGTGGACTTGCTACAAGTCAGCTCACATATGTCAACATACAAAGCCTACATTTCACTATACGCGATCCAGTTCATGTCAAGGCTAAGGGTAGACAAAGAAACGTTGGAAGGATTAAATCTAACGTTGAAATTTCTATGTCCCAAAAGGATTCGAAGAAGAGAAGTTGTGGTAATTGTAGAAAAAAGGACATGATAAAAGAAATTGTCCATTATTGAAGGTAAATATGAGTTAATTCACTTATATATATATATATATATATATATATATATATATATTTTGTAAATTTGTACAACATGAAATATGACTACTTAATTTCATGAGCATGTTATACAAGGGAAACATGATCAAGGTCATGTAGAAGGTTAATCATCCACCCTTTAAAATTAATTTCAAGAAATTGTCCGTTGTTGAAGTTTGCTTCAACATTATAAGGTATCTTATGTATGCTTTGGTTGTTTGCAGGATCAAAAGGACAAAGCTAAATCTAAAACTAGAGATTAGTTTATTTATTGGTACATTTATTGATCTCTGAGATGAATATGAATCTAATATTGGATTGGATTAATTGCTGCTAGTTTGTCTTGGATCTTACTGTATTAGTAATATTTATGTCCAAACATGTTCACACATTCTGACTTATGTTTCAAATTGCAAATATGCTAAAAAATGTTTATACTAGAAGTTCTGGCATGTTTTCCTTTGAAACTGGTCTCATGATGAAGTTTTATATAAAAAACAATTCCCTACTCCAAGTTCTGGCTTGTTTTTCATTGAATATCCATATTATCTTTTTTTCGTGTGTAGCATTTAGTTTATGATTGCAAACTTTTGTACGAACTTAGTTGCAGCAGTTGCATGACTTGCATTTATCATGGTTTGTATTGTTGTCTATTGCAGCATTTGCAAGACTTAGGGTCTTGTTTTATACCAAAGAGTGTCAGGAAGTTATTTTCGTGCTCTTGTTCTACAAGTACGTTTTGTACTTTTCTAAGATAGTTGTGCTCTTGTTTTGCCGTTCTTTTGTTCCATGCTGAGAGAGCCTTCAAGGATCCAATTGCATTAGAAGGAGCAAGCAGCTGGTGTTGACAATGAAAGTTTGCATACTGAGCTATTCATTTTGAAAGAGAGTTGTATTTTCTGGATACAATTGGATGATAGATATTATAGTCATGCTTAGCACATAAAGACATTGCTTAATATGAATCATATTGTGATAATTATGGTAAAGTTTTTTTCTTCTTTTTTATGTTGATCATTTTCTCTTTTTTTCCTTTAGTAAAAAATTTACTTTTTAACAAGCAAGTGATCTGAATTGCTTGATTCTCAAATTTTGGAGCTATGGAGTTCATTTTCTTTTTTGTATCTTTCTGCTAAAGCTTAAATGAAAACATTAGGTTGCAGACATTGCCCATAAATGTGACTTATTCTCTGCTCATAGATCTTTGATATGACTCCTTTCCTCGTTGGACATATCTGCTCATTGATCCTTCTTTCTTGTGAAAAGTTTGTTCTGTGTAAGTTTGGATCAAATTTCTACTGTCAGTCCTAAGCAAACTGTGGTCCATTAACTGCTGCTTGTCTCAATTTTGTGCAGCACATAATTGAGAAGTATTTTTATGAATTAAGTATTTTTTTTCTCTTTTTTCTTTGCATCTCTAACACTTTTCAAATCAGAGAAGCTAAGTGACTGGGAAAAAAAGAGAGAAAAACCCTCAAACGAAGCCTGAATTCAAAGGGCACACCATATTTCACAAGCCATTCAGATTCTTGGACAAAAAAAAAGAACTCATATGCACAAGCTTTTGGGTCATGAAATTTAACAAAAATAATATTACCATAGTTCATCATCGTACAAGCTTTCGGGTCACAAAATTTGACAAAATAAGAATGAAAGAAAGTCACCATTTTACAACATAAATTGATTCCAATCCTACGAATTCTAATTTCATTTTCAACTACATTTGCAGCTTCCAGCCTATTAATTTTTCGTAATAGTCCATTGATCACTTGAGTTTGTAGTCTTGATCCATCCATCTAAAGTGTTTACATGATCCTTGTTGCTGCAAAATAAGAAAAAGAATTGATGAACCACAAAAGTTGATACGTAATAAAATCTTATTTCATTATAGGAATACCATATGATATAGAATTTGACAAAATGCTTATATACAATTGAATTGTAACTGGATCTAAAGAAGCCAATATTTGCAAATAACACTAAGCAAAAATATCCATCTTAAGACACCTGAGATGTATATGCAAATCATATTTTAACAAAAAAATTGCAAGAGTTAAGCTCCAAGAGAGTAGCAACATTAGGAAACAGTTCCATTAAATAGACAATCAAGTGAGTTAGCCATCATAAGTAATAGTCCACAAATCATGAGGGCTTTCACCTAAAAGTAAATAAAAGATTGAATCATATAAGCATGACTCGTGAACCTAAAGTCATAAATGTTGCAATTTGAACAACAAGCTACTGTTATCAAAGGAAAATGTCCATGGTGCAGACATGTGACATTTTAGACACAAGTCGTTGAACAATATACTACAATTTGCAATCAAAACATATTTGTTAAAAAAATGAAAACAACGAATAAAAGACAAATGACATTTTATACACAAGTCATTTCAAAACTTGGTGATTGCAAGACAACATTTATTGCTCCAGAGTCTTCAGAAGTTAAATCCTTTTGCCAACCTGATAATTCTTCATTTTTCTATGAAATTTGCTCTTGAACCTAGAATCCTCCCAAGCAAAATTTACCATCAAATCTAAAGTCAAGCCTCAAAGAAGCATATCATAGTCATCAAGCACCAATAGCTTATTAGTTTTGAGCAAATACTCTACTAATAGCACATTAGTTCTGGCATAATCAGTTCCAAGTGTGGCAAATAAAAAAGATATGAAAAGAGGCCCTGAAAATAACTCCATCAAAAAGAAGGGCAAAAGAAAGCTGCTGGAGATGCATCAGGAAATGGACAATGCATACATTATCAAAGATAATTTTTTCATTGACAAAAACATCAAAGCAACACAAGAAGAAAATTAGTGAATGGAAATGATTAAATATCGTGCAAATATATATGAAAGACGTCCAAAAGAAGCAACTTTTGAGCAAATTCTAAACACAAAATCACACGCATGGTAACAAAACAAGATTTCAAGTTCAACAAAACACACTCAATATTAATGGCAGCAAAAGACATAAACTTAAGTCAATATAACTGAAAAAAATTCTCCATTAAAGTTCTATAAACAAGAAATTTCTGATGAAGAAGATTATCAAAGAGGACTGGCGGCCTCCGTGAAGAGTAGAGTGGATTCGGCGATGGCGAATTGGTTGCACGAAGAGGACTGATGACTCTCCTGGTTACTGTGGCAGCAAATCACAAAGATGAAATGACGGTGGCGAGCGACAGGGGTGGCGAAATGACGACGTCTTCATTTCTGGGGATCGATTGGCTGCTCCCTTGGTCATTGTGAAGGCAAATCGCTATATATATATATATATATATATATATATATATATATATATAACTAAAATGTATATCCTAACATATAAAATATATCAATTTAATTATATTATCACATTTGACTTATTTTTCTAATAATCACAATTATTATTTTTCTCATAATCAAGATAGCAACATGAGAAATATTTTTTTTCATATTATTAATAGGATGTGATGTATTTTAACAAATTTATTTATTCAATCAAAATTTTACAATATTTATATTTTATTAAAAAATATTATTTAATATTATTTATTTTTTAAGTTATTTTATAAATAATTGATAATATAAACTTTTGTCCAAACTTAATTTTTTATTTTTTATTAGATATGCTGCTAAAATTGATTATTTTCATCATAAATATTAGTCTTATCTTGTTAAAAAGATGTTTTTCCTCTGAGACTAGCCAGCCCTTTTGTTTATAAAAAATAATATTAATAAAATATTCATTTAGTAATTTTATGTTTAAAATTTTAAATTATAATTATGTTATTAATACTTATTAAATGCTATAATATACTATAATATAATATTATTAGTAATTTATAAAGTAATAATTTATTTTTAATAACAATTAAATTATTTATTGATAATAATGGGGAATGCGTCAAACAACCATAATAGTACTTATTATGATGTTTCATTTATATAAATAATTATAAAGATAAACACACACACAAAAATAAAAGGAAAAAAAATAGATCGTAAATAGTTTTAGACAATTTTTATTTAAAAAATGTTAATAAATTACTAATAAGAAAAAAATTAATAAATTAATAATAATTTTAGACATCGACAAATTTCAATCCAAAAAATTGAGCTTATTGGAAAAACATTAAATAATTTTAAATCATGAAAAGCTATCCACCGTTACAAACAAAAAGCCAATTGTTTGAGGTTGATGAATATATTATACACAAAAAGAAATTTTCTTTTCAGATATAAACAAATCGATAAAACTCCGGACTCCAACTATTAATTTTGTTAAACTCAAAATTCAACGAGTAAACTCTTAAATTCTAATAAAAAGTTAATACAAAAATTACATAAACATGATGTGTTTGAATTTAGGGTAATAGAGGATAATAGAGGAAAGGATAATAACTAATCTTGTTTGAATAATAATTTTTTGAAGTGAAAAATTAAAAATTAACTTTCTTTTCTCTTCTAAATAACTAAAAATTATTATCCCAAATTAAAATTGAATGAAGAGAATTTTACCCTCTATTTTTTTTCCTCTCATTATCTTTCCCTCCCCTCATTTCTCTTTCCCTTCTAGTAGAAAGTTCATACGTAAGTTGGATAAGAAACTATATTCTTATATAGTTAATGAATCTTCTTTTTATATCATACGATTATTTTTAAAACAGTATTTTTTTCATTTGTTTATTAGGTAATAATGAAGTTGCAAATTGCAATGAATTAGAATTTTACTACTTACTCCCTCTTTGCCGAAAAGAAAAGAAGATATTGCAATTAGTTGGGTACATGGTAAAATCGGCCCAGGTAGAGATCCAACTCACCCGTTTCATCGCTCGTGGATCCTCTCTCTCTCTCTCTCTCTCTCTCTCTCTCTCTCTCTCTCTCTCTCTCTCATTTTACCGGTTTTACCGGCCCAGGTATGAAACGAGATCCAACTCACCCGTTTCATCGCTCGTGGATCCTCTCTCTCTCTCTCTCTCTCTCATGGGCCTGCACGAGAATTTCAAAAGAAATTAGTTTTTAAATAAAATATTTTTTTATTAAACTATAAATTTATATTTCTGTATTCTTTTAAAAAATAAAAAAAATATTTATAAAAAAAAGTGTACACACACATAATTTTGTATCGTTCAATGATAATATACTTTTTCCATCTCTTATGCAATAATAAATTCTATATTATTATTATGGATTAATTCCATTTTTTTCCCTCAAACTATAACATATATACCAATATATACCAATATAACCCTTAAACTATATTATTATCTCTTTTGCACCCTTAAACTTTTCGAATAGTGACATTTAACCCTAAAAAATAAATATCATTATGTTTTATGTTATTTTTATTTTCTAAATTATTGAATTACTATTTTAACCATGTTAGTTTTTTTATATTTTTATCTAATAATATAAATTTTCTCATAATTCAGATCCAATTTTAATTTTTATATTTTTAAGTATTATATTTTACTTCAAAATATTTTTCGCCTTCAATTTTATTTTTTTAATCCA
The DNA here is from genome assembly GCA_001647135.1 of Pontederia paniculata. Lineage (NCBI taxonomy): Eukaryota > Viridiplantae > Streptophyta > Magnoliopsida > Commelinales > Pontederiaceae > Pontederia > Pontederia paniculata. Next base: position 4,640 of record LTAE01002042.1, on the reverse strand, counting down.
ATTACAAAATTTTCTTTTTTATATTCTTTAACAAGACTAAGACTACTTGTCTTTGATCAATTAATCTAAGAATGATAAAATAAAATTTTAATAATTTAAAAGATAAATACAATGATAGAAAAAATATCAAACTTTATTTTTGAGGTTAAATGTCACCATTAAATAAGTTTAAGGGTGCTAAGTGGATAATAATATAGTTAAGGGGCTATGTTGGTAGATATCTCATAGTTCAAGGGAGGAAATTGAAAATAACCCTATTATTATTGCTAAAACATATAATATTACTTTTGACATAAAAAAATTCTTTAAAAAATAAAATAAAAAATACGTAAATAAATACTATTTGTAGTTAACTTTTAGACAAACTAAATCTCTTTTGACATTTATTTTGCTAATATATGTAAAATATCACTTGATTTATTCTTTTCAAATGTATCATTTCTAATATACTTTAGAATTTAGTTAGTGTTATATAAATTATTATCGTGTCCTACCTTTCTTAAAGTTCATTTCCTTATGTTTCATGCCATAAGTTGCAAATGTGAGACTAAAGTAAGCAATACTAATTAGCAAGTTTTTATTATTATTCAAATATTTTTTTATAATATACCATAACAATATACTTTAATATATATTTTATATGCATATAGATTTGATTATTAGATATTCTTTAGAACTAATTATATTTTTAAATTATAACATCATAATTATTAAATTTATATTTTTGCAATACTATATTCATGTATGGAACTCATTCCTAAAAGTAAATATTTTTATAAGTAAGATACAACACTAACTATGAGTCAATTGTTTAAGGCCTTGTTCAATATGCTCCTTTTTTATGAAATAAGATGCTTGACTTCCAAGCGTTTGAAAGCAAAACACTCTTAAACACTTGCATGCCAAGAATACCCTAAATCACAAAGCGCACATGCATCTCATATCTTGAATATATAACATGCTCGTGAGACTTGAGTTATGCAACTAACACGTCCAGAATTATATATCAACAGAAATAATGCCCACAATTATATAAATTCAAGAGTTTGATAAAACATTATTTACTTATAAAACATAATAGCATTTTTATAAATTACTAGTCTATTAATCCATGCAATGCACGAATATTATAAAATTATAATATAAATATACAAATTATTCCAACTCAATTATTATAACATATAAATTTAGTCTTTACACAAAGTATTTATTTTGTAATAAGTAAATAAATAGTTAACTCAATATATATATATATATATATATATATAGTTAAAATAAAAATATGAAGATTAAGATTTATTATTCTGTAAGCCAATTCATTCTCTCCTTTGTTTAAGAATTTAAATTCATGCAAAATTTTATAAATTACAATGAATTTTAAAATTATTTATAACATAAATATAAAAATATCTATTAAAATATAAATATATATGTAATATCTCAGATTTTTAAAATAAATAAATAATAAAATAAAGGGAAGATATGATAAGATAAGATATAGTTGGTTAGGATTAGAAAAATAGTTTGAATTGGATTCAAATTGTTATTTTCTCATCAATTTAATATTTGTAGTGTTATCCAAATAAATATTTAAGAGATTCATAATCCTATGAAATATTATCTTTTAAAAGTATAATTACACACAAAGTCATAATTGAATTCAAACTCCATCTAAGGCTGAATTTTCTCCTCTATAAATAGGACCCAACCCCTCTCCTCTCACCCCATAATTATTCTCTCCATCTGCTCTCTCTCTCTTCCTCTTCCTTCTCTCTCCTCACAGGGTTAGATCAACATGGAGTAGGAGACCATGACAAAGAAGAAGATAAGTTGACTACAAAGGATGGTATGTAATTGTGATTATAATTAAGACTTTCGGTATGTAA
>LTAE01002041.1:0-47746 GCA_001647135.1 Pontederia paniculata | reverse complement strand
TTTTCTCTCTACTCTCCTCTCTCTACTTGTGTCTATATTCGCATATGTATGTTTTCGCTAACATAACACATCTAGGTTAATATTAAAAGAGAGAAAGACTTTTAATACACCAATTCACCCCCCCCCCTCTTGGTGCCATCCAGGTCCTACAACATTTGCCTTCAATATTGGTCGACCACTCCATATACTTAGGACGACCTCTGCACACATAAAGTTCTTCTGATATGTCTTCTATGTGAATAGGTCGTTCGCTCTTTAACTTCGATCGATCTATCATGCTTTGAACCTGAGTATCGTGTTTTTCCGAAATCAGCTCAAACAAGTTCATTAGTTCAAACTAAGTTCCCTCACAAATTTGTGATCATCAAAATAATCTCGGGATCCTAGATTCCCAGGGTCATGATAGACAGCTCATAGGTAGTGAAATCCAAATCTGGACGATGACCTTCACCAAATCTTACGGTCGTGAACCTCTTTTCATGGGTCATGATAGTATTTTTCATATGTCGTGACTCTTTGTTCACGTTCGTGATCGTTCCTTCTTCTGCACGAGGTTCAAAGTATCCGACATATTAAATGTAGCACTAGAAAAATAGAAAACTCGAATGATTCTGAACAAGAAGGATGAGAAAATGACGGACCAAGGGCTTATCAAGAGGCCTCCATCCATCATGTTTCGCACCAAGCATCGGAGATAGTATGCACATCTCTCCTTCATGGACCCTGCCCTGGAAACATATGAGGAGCTCACTCTAAAGTTCTTAGCGGATTCAAGACAATCAATCTGGTTGGCACCAAGTATAAGGTGACAAGGATTGAGTCTAGATGCACAATAGGTGGAGTTCCTTAGCGGCTTCAGGACAATCAATCTGGATGGCACCAAGTATAAGGCGACAAGGATTGAGTCTAAATGCACAATAGGAGGTTCTCCCTATCTTTGAATGACTTCAATGATATCTACGAATTCTCTCATGGTGGAGAGTGACGCGTCCTAGAGACTTCGACGCATCGGGATTTTGGAGAGCCATCATGGGGGAGACCATTCTGAATTATAGATTTTCCAACAATAGTCTTATCCAGAACCTAGTCCTATGCTTCACCCACAGGATCCTCTCTAACACCATATGTGGGCGAGGTGATAGTGATAGGTTCCCCAATGAGATGAAGTTGTATCTACTCTATGAGATGGTTGAGAGGGTTGGTGTCAATGTTGGAGCCTTCATCACCAGAAACTTTGAGCGCCACTCCAAGAAGATGAAGGGAAAGATCACTATCGGGGGACTTATTAGCCCGATTGTCAAGCACCTCAAGATGCAGTTGGCCAATTCCAAGATTGTAAAAGAAGGTATTTATCTGGATTAGAGTACGGTGCTGAAAATGAAGCTCACCTGCATCGAGAAGGGAGCTCCCATGTTCATCTTCAGGAACAAGTCGGAGATGATTCCATGTCATGAGCTACCTCGATTCATGATTTTTGATAGGGCACACTAGTTTTCTTTCTGCCACTCTCTGGTGTCCTGCATATCTAGTTGAGCCACCACCATCACTGACACCTCGGCGTCGTGCTCAACCTTCTGCTGAGCTGCCCGGTGAGCCTATTGACGATGTTCCCTCCTTTGCTACACCTTATGATCTTTTAGGTATTCAAGTCACCTTGAAGGCAATCTGAGCAGAGCAACTGCACTAGTCAGGGATGATGCAAGAGATATGTGCACGCTAGGATAACATTGATGAGATGATTCGCCGCATGCAAGAGTACCACACCAATTAGGGTGTATTATGGTTCGTTCTTCACTCCATTGCTGCTACCACCACCTATGAATTATTTTGGTTGTATTTTTTTCTTTTCTTTCATATTTTTTTTCTTTTTTGGTCATTGTTGTATCATCTCCTTCGGTGAATGCTTATACACTGAGCACAATATTCGATCTACTCTTAGGGGAGTTTGTATTTCCTACATAGTTTGTTTAGTTATGTTTCAAATCATGTTTGTGGTTCATTGTATCATCTTTTGTATGCATCATGTTTAATTTGAAGAAAAAATTGAAAATTTTCAAAAAAAATACCATCATCATCTGCTAACCCTTGATTAACTTCTAACTTAATTTAAGTGTATATTCTAAAGTTATTTTATATGTTCTATGAAATTTGAGCGCTATTTGTTCAAGTGTGAATCACCAAGTATGTGTAGAATTCTTGAATCTTATGGAATAGGGCTACGAATCCTTAGACTACAATTCCGTTTTAGCTTTATTGTATTTGAGGCAAGATTATTACAGCCTTTTTATTGAATGTTTAAGTATCTATTAAGCTTATCAAAAAGTGAAAAGTTGGGAGATGAAAAAAAAATGTAAAAATATGTGAAGAAAAGAGTGCAAAATTCCAAAATTGAAAAATATAAATTGTGAAATAAAAGGATTAAGGTATACTTATGCATTATTCAAAATCTAAGTGAGTTCTAGCAAGCAAGATCGAAAGGTGTCTCAACACTTGTTGCCCTAAGGCTGTCTAATTTGAGAGTCATCAGTCAATAGTGGACCACCTTGTGCAAATTGGAGAAGTGAATAAGTGCTAATTCAACTACTTAGTTCGAACCTTTCGTTCAGAACCTAGAAATGTTCGAGAAAGTAAACACATAGGAAATTCTTAAGTCCTGATGACCTAAGGTCATCTAGTCTGAGATCCATCGGCCGAAAGTCCGCTACATGAACTTTCTTGTGCAACCCTGATTGAAAATTATAACTAATAAAATTGCAAATTCATGTTTATGTTTATTGTTTAAAATTATAACTCATGAAATTATAACTCATACATGAGCAATATCCTGGAGAGGAATATTTAAGTGTATGGTCTATTAGATTGACATCTTGAAGAGGAACGATCAATAGTCTACGAGCTACAAATCCATGCATCTTAACTTTAGTATATAAGATTGGCATCTTGTAGAGGAATGATAAGGTCTTTTAGAATTAAGATAGCTGATTCATATTAGAGAGGAAATCATATCTTGGGTAAATCATAATCCAAATAGGAATTTGATTAAATTCAACTTTCTTTAATCTTGTGGTAAATTTGCATTTCTTCCTATTTTATCTTATCTCGTCTTTATCAAGAACTTGATGTCATTAAATATTTTCTTTCCTTTTTTTATTTTCCTTTTAATTTCTCAAAAAACTTTGTTATCTCCTACTAGTAAGTGGGGCTATATATACAATTAATATTAATCCTTGTGGGAACGATACTCTACTCACCATTTCTATTATTTGATAATACTAATGCACTTGCTAGCAAAATTTTACGTCATATTAGCATGCATCATATACAAACATATATTAATTGTGAGTGGATTCTAAAGGATGTAAGGCACATATCTGATTTGCATCAAAATATGATTTTCTCTCGACTTTCGGATTAAGAAAGTTATCACAGTCATATGGATGATAGAAAGTAGAAATTGATTAAGGGATCCATGGTTGTTTCTAAAGAAAAATTATGAAGTGTCTTCTACAAGACTCAAATGAATTTGATGGGACTGTCAGTTAATGCAATAGAATATGAATCTTCACCAGATTTATGACATAGAAGGTTATGACACATGAGTGAGATAAGATTGTCAGTTCTAATGAGAAATTCTCATATTACTCTTACCAAAGGTAAACCTTAGAATACTTGTGATGATTTTCTATTTGATAAACAATGTATATGTCTATATATATATATATATATATATATATATATAGGTTTTTTTTGCATTTTGATGTGTATCATCCCATTGAGGTTAACTCATTAGGTGACAATAGATAAGTTTTGTTACCTTTATTGATGATGTTTCACGAAAATTGTGGGATTATCTCATGAAAACAAAAGATCAGGTGCTTCAAGTTTTTTAGAATTTTCATGCCATAAGAAAAGACTAAAAACAAATTGAAATTCCTTCTCACAGATAATGGTGGTGAATATACGTCTCAGATGTTTAAGAATTGTTACTCAAAGCATGACATCAAACATGAGAAGATAGTGCCTGAAACTCTACAACATAATAGTATTGCTGAAAGAATAAGCATAACAATTATAGATAAAGTCATATGTATGCTAATTAAGGGTAAATTGTCGAAGTTATTTTGGGGTAAAGTTGTAAATACTGTGTGTTACTTGATCAATAAATATCCATCAATTTTTTTGAATTCTAATATTCCTGAGTAAGTGATGATTGATAATAGTGTTTATTATTCTCACTTAAAATTTTTTGCACATAAATCGAAGGAATAAGGACATGAGTTGAATGACACAATCAAGAATGCATAGTTCTCATATATGGAGATGCAAAATCATAATACAAGTTATGAGATCCAGAGAAGAAGAAAATCATTAGAAGCAAAAATGTTATCTTTAATGAATTTGAAATCTTGGCGAACGACAATACATCAAAAAGATAGACCAGTGATAATGTACAGGTTGAACTTGGGATCGGTGAACTAGTGTTAGATGCAAATATAGAGGATATTGAGCAAGGGGAGCAAATGACTTCTCAACTTCACGGATCTACAAGAGGGCATCATCCTTCTACTAGATATCTCAATTTTGAATATATGATAATTACTGGAGAAGGGAGACAAAGACAAATTCAAAATAAAAGTTGGAACAAGATGCCAGATCGTCGACATGAAGATCAAGTGGAGATTTTTTATGAAGTTTCTCCTTCTCATGGAATGAAGGAAGAGAATGTTTAGCTTTAAGCCTATGAAAAATAGAAATAGATTTAACTTAAATTAAATCTAATTAAGTTATTTTTTTCAGTTAGAGTTAGATTATGTAATTTAAATAAAATAAGAATGACTTCTCTCTGCTTAGAGAGGTGAAAGAAAAATGGAAGCTAAGGCATACTAAGAGAGAAAAAAATATTTTTTTTCCTCTCGGTGGTTTTTGTCTCTAGATGCCATAGTAAAAAAAAGGACTAATCTCTTTTTGTCTTGAGGATAGCTGCGAAGAAGGGAGAGATTTTGAGAAGGCGGGGAGGTTCTTTTTGGGAGCAAGGAATCAAGAACAAAATCATATTGGGAGGATCTTTAAATACTTTTCTGATATTGCAATCACAGAGAACCACAAAATTAGGTGATATCATTCATGTTGATTATTTTATAATTTTTCAAAGAATATATATGTTGATTTATTCCCATCGAATTGTTCTTTCAGATTTGCACAAAAATTTTAAAGACTTTGTAGTTCATTATATGATTGCCCCATAATTTTTTATCTTCTTGTTATAGGATTTTTCCACATTAAACTTTGTGTCTCTTTTGCTTTATATTATTTTCTATGCACGATATTGGCTTAGATTATTTAATTCATACATAGGAACGGGAGAGAATTTCCAACAAAACCGGACACCACCATAAAGTTTCGATGAACCATTTAAAATGGTCTTCTAGAACCTGTTATGTAGAGTGTCAAAAGTAAAAATAAAAGGTGAAATAGTTGTACTCGTTTTTGGTATATTTGAATAAAAAGAATACAAGGATACCCTCCCAATTCTTTTCAACTTCTCGTGTTCTTTCTCAAAGCGATGATTCAGTTCAAGAACAAGTGCATACCACATATCAACCGGTGATCGAATTCTTGACATTGTATCAAAGTTGTAGTAAAATCGTTATGCTTTAGAACTCACAATTGATAGCTTTTGACAGCTCGAATCTAGAGCTCTATATACAGGCGCACATGACCACTAGAGTCCACCTCATATGCGCCATTTCTTGTACATTAATGATCATTATGACCATAATAACCTATTGATGACTTCAACGGTCATCTCCATAATGACCATAATGGTCACATTCTAACATCTCTCACTCATGCACTTTCAACACACCCATTGTTCATGTAGAGTGAATGCAACCTTAATATTCCCACTATCTATGTTGTATCAACTAAAGACGCTATACCAAAGTTCATTTTTTTCATAAATTTTTGCATCAATGATGCAAGAAAAAATATGCATGTTTCACGTATATCATTTCAAACATTTTTCACAATTTTGCATGGTTTCGTTCTTTATCTAATAGAGTTTTATTTATTTTTCATATTGAGTCAAAATTACCCAAGTTCTTTTCTATGTTGAAATTTCTGATCAAACACTTTATAATTATAACGGGGGATAGATCAAAATCAGACCAAGGATTAGAGTTCGAAATGCATTACAGTGAAACAAACCATGTTCAACTAAGAAACATGTCATATTGCATCATCTCAGATAAGGTCATATTGCATCATCATCATCTCGGTTTGTGTTTATCTTCAAAATAGATTGTGTTTGTTCGCCTTGTTCGACTCAAACTTGTAGTTTTATTCAAATTCAAACATTGAATAAAATGAACAGTGTTGCTAAGGAACATGGATCAGTGCTGATGATTAAAGGACGAAATTGATGACTTATTTACCAAGAAATAAATCCGACCATTGGATTTAGTATCAAATGTTGAATTTTCCCTTTGAATAGACCTACCTAGCCTTCCTTAGGGAGATCTCTCCATAGATGTTGCCTAAGCATCTGCTAACACAGAGAGAGAGAGAGAGAGAGAGAGAGAGAGAGAGAGAGAGAAAGAGCTTACAATTCATCTACAAAAACCAGGAGAAGATGAAGAATTATTGTTGTCTGAAGGATTAGTATTAGTTCTTTCTGTTCTTACTTTCTGGATGACAAATAATTGTTATTTGAATTTTCTTCAATGTCTCTAGGCTAGAATAATTCATCGTTAGAGAAATACTTGATTAAACACCCTTTTTTTCTAGGATATTTTGTATTTTGAGATTTTTGAACTTGCATCTTTCTTATTGTTATTAATTTTAATAGTCTTTTTGTTAGCATTAATCGAAAGATATTGCTAGTGAAATTTTTTTAGGTTAAATTTACTTTTTGAAATTGTTGAATATTTATTTTTATTTCTACTTGTCGGCTTCTGCAACGCTTATCCAACGTGGACCATATCTGTTGCGTTGTTGAGCCATGCATATAGGACACACACCATTTTTGAATGTGACCCGAGCCATTTTCGATCTATAGTCTTAGCTTTTCAGTGTTATTTTGATGCAAGCCTTTTTATAATTATTTGGTTTGGAAATTATGAATTGTTGTTGTTAATCTACTTGGTTCGAAAGATTGATAATTAGGTGTTTGTTGTTACCTGCATTTTAATCTAATATAACTTATGATTGATTTGGTTTGAACCATTCTAGGTTAATATAAAATTAAGATAGTTAAGATATCTATTTGAAATCTTATGCAATTAACACAACTCTTCCATCACAAATTTTAAGAATTAAATTATCTATTTATTCTAAGAGATAACAGTGGGGAGATAACTCATCAATTTGATTCACCTTTAGATTAAATTTTGTTCTTTTCTTTTCTTTTCCTTTCCTAGTAATATGAAAAAAAATGAAATTTCGTCTTTGTTGCAATTACTGGATAAGGCTTGGGAACTATTTTTTTATCGGCCCTCATGGAAATGATAACTTTCTCATCACTTTATTACTAATGTGATCAATGCACATGCTAATTTTATTCTATTGTTGATTTGCTCGCATCAAGGATTTGGCGTCGTTGCTAGGGACTATTTTGAATTTTTTAATGAAAGTTTTTATCTACTGACTCAATTGTTCCTGAGCCCCATCAAACCAATATGTTTGATGAATATTCTTGTTGGAACTCCCTTTGTAAGAGAATTAGCCAACATACATTTGTAGACATATACGTCCATGTCACTTCTTTCTTTTTTTTACTATTCTAAATATAGTGGTATTCTATCTCAATATGTTTGTGTATTGAACTTTGCTCCATTGTTAATCAAGATTATTTCAACTTGATTGTCATAGTACATCTTAAGTGGTCTTTTGATTAAATCGAGTCATAGTTTCTAAAAGGTAACATTTGAGTAAAACTCCATGATTGGCCATTGTATTGCATTTAATTTAATCAACCTTTTGTGTGTCTAGTCTTAAATATTTCTTGCTACCCCAAGAGATTGATCCACCCAACATGAATACGTGATATGATGAATATTTTTTATCGCCTTTATCCCATCAAAATCCACATTCAAATAACTTACAACCTTAAGTGTATTTGCTTAATATGTTATCAAATGTATGATGCCTTTCATATATCAAAGTATCATCTCTTTTGCCTCTTAATAAGTTTTTCCATAATTACTTTGAAATCTACTTACCAAGCTTACAGCAAAAATCAAATAGTACAGAGCATCACATATATCAAGTTATCCAACACTTGTGCACATGTTTTTTTCACTATATTGAAACACTGACATTTACTAAGTCTCTTCTCAATCTCAAGGTATGTAGGTGTTGGGGTATTATTCTACAACCCAAAACTCTTTAGTACCTTATTTATATATTGTTTTTAGCTTAAGCTTAATTTCCTTGAGCTTCTATCTCGTATAATTTGAACGTCAAATATATAGACTCATATTTCTTTCATTTCAAATTTCTTCCTCAATTTTATTTTACTTTGTTGAGTATCATGATATCGTTTTCAACGAGTAAGATATCATCCACATATAGTGTTAATATCACAAAACTTCTTTTGCTATTCTTGATGTACACAAAATCATCCAATTTGTTCGATTTGAACTCAAAATTGGACTATGTTCTATGGATCTTTAAGTACCATTGATGAGACGTGTATTTTAAGTCATAAAGTGACTTTATCAGTTTATACACTTTATTATTTTCACTTGAAAACCTTCATATTTTCATTATATATATATATATATATATATATATATATATATTCATTCAATTCTCCATTGAGAAAGATAATATTGACATACATTTGTAATAGTTCCAATTCTATATATGTAATTATCACTAAGATCGTCATAATCGACACAAATTTAGTCATTGGAAAACAAGTTTTGAAAGTTTATATTGGCGCGCTGAATAGAACCCTTGATAACTTATTCTATGTGTGCTTATCAAGTGTACCATTCGTCCGGCTAGTACCTTTGCCTACCTACTGGCAAATCATATAATGTCCACACCATTCCAGTCTAACATTGGTTGTCAACTATGATTTCAAACTAAGTCATCGCTTCTAAACAAGAACTACGATTTGTATGACCCTCTATATAACTTTGCGATGTAATCATGAAAGCTTTGCACTTGTACTAATTCCAAATATAGTTCGAGGCCTTTTGATGCCGGTTATTCCCGTGAAAATAATGGATTCTCCATATCCTTCAAAGGTTTCTCATTATTTCATGTACCCATATCTTCCACACTTGGACTTCTATTCAATCTATCTTCTTTAGAGTCGATATAACTATGACCAATAATAGACAAATGCTTAATGTCCTTTTCACCATGCACTTCTTTCCTTTCAGTTTGAAGGGAAATTACATCTTGACACTCTATAAACCTTTTTCTTCATGGAAGAACATATACCCTTCGGATGTTTCATTGTATCCAATAAATATGCATGTGATCATCATAAAGTCCAGTTTGTATCTGGAGCTGACTTGGAAAAAAATACATGCGCTCTGAATCTCCATTTTCGGAGATGAACTGACTTAACCATTCCAGATTTTGAATGATGTTTCAATGAACTTAATTAGAGGGAATTCTATTCTGTATGAAGTTCACAATCAATTCTTTGGCGAGACTAGAATGGGACGACATACATCTTATTGGAGTCATTAGTGTTCTATTGTGAGACAACATTATGTTGTGGTGTATATGGCATAATAGCTTGTGTACTTATTTGTTCCACTATTCACAAATTCTCGAGAGGTGTATTTCCCTCCTTTATTAGTCGTTAAGCATTTAATTGATTTGTCCAATTTTTTTCTACTCTTGTCTTATATCTCCTAAATAAGTCAAATGCCTCATCTTTTTTCAAAAGATGATCGTAAGTAAAATTAGAGTAATCATAAATAAATGTAATAAAATATTCTTTAATTTTATATGTACCAACACCCATGGAGCCACAAATATCAAAATGAACGAACTCTAACAATTTCTTTAATATTGTTCTCATCGGAAATTTTGCTTAAGTCATTTTTTTGTCAAACAATGTTCACAAGACAATGCCCTTGAGATTGTTATGTTAGGTACAAAATTCATTTTGGCTAATTGATCAATTAATTTGAAATTATATGGGTGTCCTAATCTATCATGCCATATATAAAAATTACATGAATAATAGATATAATATTCAAAAGTGCATTGCTTTTGATTCATTGACTACATCCAGACAGAATAATTCATGTCCGGAAACAAACCTTCTCATGATAAGGACTTTTTTTCTTTCTTTCTATAATTACATGATCCTTATAGAATGGGACTTCAAGTCCATTCTTGAGAATAGTGGGTACATATAGGACTTTTTTTCTTTCTTTCAATGATTACATGTATTTAGCACATCATGAACTATCATTATCTTGTCCCCCAAATCTAGCATATATTTTCTAGCACCTTCAACATCCAAATAAGTGTTGTTCCCCATATAGATCCTCTATTTCTCTTATTCAACTGTTTGGACTCAGTCAAGTCATCTTTGGTTTTTACTATGTGGCGGATTGCTCCAAAAATAATTGTCTATGGATGTTATATTGTTTGTCATGATTTGTGAGTGTTGCATGAACAAGAAGCAAGGAGGCAAATTATACGTAGTGGGTTCTAAGTTAGGGTCATGAAGATATTATGATACAAGTGACTTAGATATATACTAGATTCAAGAGGAGTGTTTGTAAGGTTAGAAAGATTTGTGAGCAAGTATAGAGACAATAAAGGATTTGAAAACTACGACTAGGCTTGTGTTTGTCATCAAGAGGAGTATCACATTAACAAGGAGAAAAGAAGAGGCTCCACCTAAGATGACCATATTTAAAATGATTCTAAGTTAGACACTGAGAGAGTGGGCTATACTGAATGAGCTATGCTCAAGGTGGCGCCACAAACATCGTGATGTTTGGGTATGGTAGACACTAATGGGTGTGTTAAGTTGAAGGCTCATGATGCCACCATAGGCACATGATTGTATGAGTATGGTAGAGTCTATGAAGGTGGGCTATGCTGAAGCAATGAGCTTTGGAGTCATCATCACACACACTAGGGTGTTTGAGAAAGGTAGACACTAGAGATGTGTTATGTCGAAGGTGTTGGATCAAAAGTTGTCGTCACATACATTAAAGTTGTCTAAGTAAGGTAGACACGGAATATGTGATATAGGTTATAGAAGTTACATTTCATTAGAATGAGGTTTTATTGCTCCTCGGTGTAGACACTTAGGGGGTGTTTGGTATGAGGTAATGCAGATAGATTACTGGTTATTTAATTTAAAATTCTCACTATATTATTGTGTTTGGCTCCAGCAAATTACCGATGATTTTTACTTCTCTAGTAATCTAAATTACTGTCTCACTAGTAATGAAGATAGCACCTATGGGAGGTGTCTTTCCGGATTACCAGCAAGATGACATGTATTTTGACAAAATTATCCCTTCAATCGAACTTTAAAAATATTTATATTTTATTACGAAATAATAGTGCTCAACGTTATCTTCTAAAATTTTTAATTATTTTACGAATGATTGATAATATAAACTCATATTTTGATCTAACTCATTTTTTTATTTTTTTTATTTATATTTATTTAATTCAACAATTTTAGAGGGTATTTTAGTAATTTTTATTTTATAATTTAAATTATAATTTGTGTTATTGCTACTTATCAAACACTATGATATAATATTATCGGTAATTTATAAAGTTGTAATATATTTTAGTGATGATCTAAATTACTGGTTAATAAAAATTGGGAATGCGTCAAACGACCCCTTAAGATGTATGCCTAGAAAATCATCATATGGAAATATGACGGAGTTTTACAATATCCACCCTTCGATTAGTATTAGTGACTTTATTATCATTGGTTTATTTTTTGTATGCTTATATTGATCATATTCTCTTATCACTTGTTCTTTCTTTGTGCTTATTTTGATAATATATGATATATTATTTCTTTGATTTGAATAATTATTTCACTATATGTACGTTGAATGTTGTACTCTAACTTCTTTTGTGTATCTAGCTACAAGAAAAAGTTAAGTGCATGATTGTATTACACCAATTCACTCTGGCTCCATCTTGGTGTATTTTTCTATTCTACACATCTTAATCATGTCTTATAATTACTTTCTAATCAGATTGGTGATATGAATAATGATCGCCAATGTTCATATGGTACCCGCTTCCGTCACAAACTATCATCTTCCTATTTGTGTCGGGATTACATGTGATAGGTTTTAATTTTTTTTATTCCACGTAGGCTTATTTGTGTATTAATACGTCATTAGCTTGGCTGATAATATTTTGAATTTTAATTCATTTATAGACACATTTACTATCAGATGTATGATTTCTTATATATTTGGTAAGCAAAATCATGTGTCCTATCTGGATCTCATTAGGGTGCTACTTTACATATTCTGTTATATTTTCTCATTTAAAATTTAAGAATTTTATTGCAGCTCAATGTAATCTAGTTTTCATTTTTGTTTCGTCAATAAAACCATCTCTTCCCATATTTGTAACAAATCTCTCTTGAAAAAAAAACATTTAGTTGGATACGTTGTCCATTAGCCCTAAGATAAAGAATCATCATTATGGAGTATTATGCACCTAAAATACCCTTAATCTCTCACATTCCAATGTTTAATGTTTGATTTTTTTCTCGGAAATTCTAAATCAAAGTAGATCTTAATTTTCGAACAAGAAATCACATCACGTGATGAGAAAAAGGGAGGATAGTAGGAAAAATCCAAGTGCGCATAGCAGACAAATCCTAAAGGGATATTTAATAACACTACACAACAGTGAGATCATAATTCTGCCTCCTACCATGAGCAAGAAGAAGGTGTGGCGAATGGCGTGAGAAATATGTGGCACTATCTTGTGAACAAGGCGGCCAATGGGTTGCCAGATCTGGTCCCATGGGTTTGTTCCTCTGGTAGTAGTAGCAGTACTACATCTTGTGGACCATCGTATTCTATTGTTTACTGTCCCTTACCTCTGTTTTGTTGCCCTATAGGTTATTTTTCTATTATTCTTTTTTTTATATAAAAATGGACTTCTTTGACGTAATTATTGCCTTCCTATCTTTCAAGATTCAAAAGTTTTATCATTATAAAACAACAGTTACGGAGGCATTAAATGTGAATATATTCAAACAATGATTTTTCAAATTTTGGATTTTATGATTTTCTTTTATTTTTCAAAATGTATAATCCTTTTTTTGTGATATATGATATTCTAAGTTTATTATTAGACTTGAGACGTGTTTGAGAAAGGTGCGATTTTTGTGGGATTGTGGACAAATCGCTACCTTGCCAAACAATGCATCGACAATTGGAAATGGAAGCACTAAAAAAAGAAATCTAATAGGAAAAATCGAATTCATCTTCCGTTATTAATTATAAAATAGATACTCAGCGAAAATATTAGAATAATTTACACGTTTCAATCTTTCAATGTATTCCTGTCCTCTAACTTCTTTTTTTATCTGACGTTCCCCTTATTATATTTATAGTCCTAGGTAATGATCTTTTTTTTCTTTTTTTTTTAATTCATCCATCTTATTTCTCTTTCACATCACATTATTTTTTTTATAAAAGAATACATAATGAAACAATATATATAATAAACTAGAAATAAAAAAAGAAGCTATACTTAAAACAGATAATTAGAAGGATTCGCAATCCCTCTCCTTTCTCTATAGAACAGAGGAGATTGTTGGGAAGTGACAAAAGTTTTTTTTTCTTTATAAAATAGGAGGGACGATAATTATCTTAAATAATAATAGAATTTAAATCTCATGATTGAGGGATGAAAATTTTAATAACTTCAAATTTGAGCTTTTGCATTAATAAAAGATTTTTATTCATTCAAATTGAATATATCAAATGATAAGAGCTCTGAATATTAATGATTATATCCAATATCAGTAAGCTCCCTCCTCTCTCCCTCTTCATTTAATATTTTTTTTAGTTATCATATATATTAAATTATTATGTGTTATTTGTTTTTTTTCTTTTTAGATGAGATGCGAACGAGATAAAATATGAAGAAGTCAGAAAAAAAAAAGTATAGCCGATCATGTAATTAGACATGTATAATTATTTAAGTTTTTGGAGGATGATGAATAAAGAAAACAAATAATTAGTTAAACGTAAAATACCTTAAAAATCATGAACCCATCAATAATTACCGTCTTATCTTTGTTTCTTTTGGTACTTGGTCAATTTTTACCATTAAAATTAAAAAAGAAACTGTAATACGAATTTACAATATTTATTTTCCCATTGTATTTATTAGGCTACCAGACTGAGGATATGTATCTTTATATCCTTGGCCTCTCAGCACTCCTTCCTCTTCTCCTCTGCTGGTTTTCTTTCAGTACTTCTCCATTGGCTTTCAATGGAGCTCTGATGCTAGACTTTTGCATCATACAATCCTTCTTTGGTCTTCTTTGGGTCTTTTCTCCTCCGAAATAGATTGAAAACATCAGTTGTTTCATGCGATGATTAAAACTTGAACGATCATCTTGTTCTCTTCGATTTTGTTCTGCTACGACTATCAAGATCCAATCTTTTTTAGGCAATCAACTGTTCTTGGGTTTTCTGCTCATCAAGGAATGAGATGTCAGAGATCAATGACAAAGAGATGTTTCATATTTAAGGTCAGTTTTCGAGAACTTGGTTTCTGCAAACTTCTTTTGATCTAAAATACCATTTATTACTTGCGTCGTGGGATTCCATGCCATAAAAATTGGTTCTTTTTTGTCACCGAAAAAAATGGTTCTTTTACTAGTAACCGTTATTTAAAGACGAGCGGCTCTGTTCTAGCCATTGCCTTAGATTTCGATCCAGTTCTCACTTTAACTATGGAAACCGTAAATAGATGCAGACCAGACAACCGTTATAAGAAGAAATTGCATGCTCAGGTGCTGATATTTATCACTATTAATACTCTTTGATTTAAGTTTTCGTTCATAAGGAATGTGTTGGGGGTGACCTTGTGTTTCTGGTATGCCTTTTCTCTTATCACTGTTTCCTTCATGTCTTAACAGTACACAATTATTTGAGATCTCTAATTGCTCATCTGATTTTTCATCTTCTGCTTCGGGAGGCTTTAACACATCTGATTGCTGGTTTCATTCAAGTTTTTCTCATATGGCATGTTTGAGTATTGCATCTTATGCTAACCCATCCCGATTCGGTCAACTTGTCTGTTTCTTGTCAGTTCATAAGTCTATCTTTGTTTTGCAGCGTTTATAATTTGTTCAAGTCCTGTAAGTATCTGATTTACGATCAATGGGTAGAGGCAGAGGGAAAGGAAAGAAACTCACCGTCATCGCTAGTCATGAGGATCCAGGGAGTGGTGGTGAAGAAGCTATTCCTACGTATAGGAGGAGGGGGAGGCCTCAGAAGCCTTTGAAATATGAGATTGATGAAGATGATGCCGACAAAATTGAAGAGCAAGTTGGAGAGGATGTGAAGCATGCTGCACCAAATAAGGAGCTAAAAGTTCCAACAGCTGAGAATGGGAAGAAAAGGAGGAGGTATACACAAGCAAGGGAAAATTCTGATTCTGCATTGGAGGACAATGTTGCATTGAAATCCGACAATGATGATTCACTTAGATCTAATGGGTTTCGACGTAATGGGAACCGCCGGAAGAGCAAGCCTCATAGAGCTGCTGAAGCAGGAGTAGATTGCAAGTAGAGCATTTGCAGAAGATTTTGTTATCTATACCCAAGAATAGAAGGGAAGTGAAAAAAAATATGTTTTGTTATTTTGCTTTCTGTTTTGCCTTCCTTTCTCCCTTTCGATCTTAGTTTACAAAGTTGATGAACAAATGTACTATGAACTAGGATTATTGCTTTCTATCCTTCCTGAATCGAGAACTGAAAAAAAAATCTATTTCATATTGATTTAAGTTTTCTTTTTTGCCTCAAAGCTTCTAACACAGCTGTGTGTTATTCACGTCTACCCTTTTTTGCTTCAGCTGGTGTGTTATTCACGTCTGTTGTAATCATTCTTCTAACAGTCGGATTTAAACTCATCTTTTTCTGGAACCATCAGATGTTATATGATGAAACATTGTCAGCACACTTTTTCAGAATTATCTGTTCTTTACAATTCAGGAATATCTACTTCTAATAATTATGTATATCTTGCAGTATGCAAATCGTGTCATCATAATTATGCAGGTGGAGTTTTCTTTAAGAAACGGATGCCTCTGAACTCCTACAGCCTTCTCTTTTTCGTTTGTGATACTAATGGTTTGAAACATGAAAAGAAATAAAAGGAGCATGATCTTTGTTGCTTGAGGTAATAGTATCTTGATAATTTTTTTCTTATATGTAAATCTAGTAAGAAGTAAGATATGGAGAATGCAACATTTGTTTTTGTTGCTCATTGTTTCAATGCCATCATGTCTTAGATTCACAGATCAACTTCAATAGCTGGATCTTTCTCAGTTTTTTACCACCTAGAACTTTCTATCAAGCTCTGTTGACACCGAATTTGAGTACCATAATTTCACAAGTCCAGTTCAACAAGCAACAAATATTTTAACAGTCAAAGTTTGTAATTCCTTTAGTCATGATCTTTATATATGATATTAACAACCAAAAGATAGTCTAATGAGAAAATCTTCATTCCATGGGACTTGTTATCCATGAAATATGTCATCTTGATGAACAGATTATGGCTGGATCCATGGAGCAAAGAAGAAAGATCGAAAGTGGTACCAAAGTCATTTAATATCAAAGTTACCAGAAAAACTGAAATCAAAATCGTTGATCTTTTTTAAGACATTGCATAACTAATTCGACAATAAAAAGATCATATATGTGGATCGAATGAAGTACAGTACAGTCCGAGGTACTTGCTATTATGTAATTCGAAGGCATTATAATTAATCAGTTATGCATATTTATGTGCTGACATAGGATATTTTATGTTCTTGCTCAGACCAAGTCCCTTCAAAACCTCCCATTTGTCAATCATATCTTTATATGGACTTATATGATAGATTCGATATTGCTTGTTTTAATGCATGCATCAAGCCTATAGTTAAAGAACCGTCGGCAAGGAAATTTTACAATTTCAGGAGAAGAAAGGACACGTAAGAATGATGACTCATGCCATATGATATGGATAGTTTTGTATGTCTGACTGCTAGATGCCATTGCCAACACCATATTTTTCGCTGCAAATTTTGGTCATATTCAGAATTTGAGGATCCTCAACAATCTGAGTATTATTCGTCGACAGAATTAACCTTTGTTTCTTTTCATAATCGGCCGGAATCTCAGTACGAAGGAGAAAAAAGTTGCTTTGTTTCAACTGACTCACATCAAGTGAGCATGTCACTTAGTTGGATCTGCTACAGCCCAAAACTTTGGACCGTGTCCTCTGAACACTCTGAGCAATTCAACTGTTAGTTCTTTGCATTGTTTCTCTCAGCAAGTGGATTATTTCACTTATTGGCACATTGGGATGGAACTTGTTCAACAAATTAAAGGGCACCCTCAAAAAAAGAACATAGTCTGAATGTCTATGCTGAATTCTTGGCTTTTTCTCCCTCACTTTCTTGCCATATCGTATCCCATGCACAAGACTTGCAGATATTTCATTCATCGTACTGTCCCCTTCTGCTGCAGGTGAGCCATGCCTGCTTGCAGGGTGGATCCTCCACGGGCCTAATGATGGAGACAGACCCTTTCATCAAACATCAGTAGGCATTTTGGAACCATCATTAGGTTTAGATCGTATTGTCAACTTCGGAATAAAGCTTAGATTTTTTTTATTCAATTTGAGATGAAGAGCTTCGTGCTTATTTTTCTTTTCTGTGATTTTTTTGGTAACGGTAAAACTTAACTGGTTGGTTGTGCGCTTAATCCAACGACCGTGAACGACGTTTCTGCTGCCCGCCCTCCACAACTATCGCCAACTTCAAAAGATGAATTGGATTGTGTTTACGAGGGTTATCTGCATTCATATGCTGAGATCGAGAGACAAAATATAAAAGTTGTCCTTTACATTATTTTTGTGACAGGGAAATAATTTATACAAAAGATGATCATATTTCATGGTGCTAATTGATGTGTGCTAAGACGTATCAAATAATAGGAAAAATGAGTAGACTCATTCTCATGATGATTAGTATTTTTATCTATTTAATTTCACAAACTAATAGGACATGATATAATTATGGATACGATAAAATTATGGATAAGATAAAAAAATAAAATAATATTTAATGATAACAAACACTAAACTAGGATGAGATAAGATAAGTACGGAGAAATTATATTTTACCACAAGTTTAATTAAAATTTAATTCAACTCAAACTCTTATAAGAATTATGATGTACCAAAAATCTGACTCCTCTTTAGAATGAATCAATTATCTCAACTCTAAGTAAATTTTACTATTCTTTGTCTAGGATGCTAATCTAATTTATTAGAAGATTAGATGTATTAAATTATATTTTCTAGATTATAGGTCATTCCTCTTCAAAATACCAATCGAATAGACCACGCTCCTAAAGTATTCCTCTCTAGAATGACCTAGCCATGGTATGCAACGTTTCGAATAAAGACTTGAAAAATTAATCTAAAAAGTCAAAGAGAGTTAAGAACTCGCTATTTCTATCTAACATGTTAGCAAAGATCAAAATCTCAAAGAAATCACAAACAAAAATTATTAAAACGACATTCATACGCATAAGAAGTCGAAGAGCTAAATCAATTAAAATAAAGGTTCCACATATTTTTTCCTTATAATAAAATTACTCCATGAAAATAAAAGAAAATTTTGATAGAGAGTTCATCCTTCTAAATAGAAGAGAAAGAAGATTGTAAAGAAAAAAAATCTGAACTAGAACTATGACATCTCGACAATCGTTTCTTTAGAAACTGTGCCGCAGGACTCCGTTTTCTTCTTCAGCATTAGACTTTCACAAGCTTGAATCATAACCCCACAATTGAGGCCCTGAGATCTTATTTATAGGTTTTCAATAGGTGTTAAAACATATGGAGATTCCTAACATGTCAAAACTTGTTTCTACTGATCTCTATCAAAATTTCTCTTTATCTCGGGTCCAAATCATAAAAAGATAGAGACCAACAATTTTAAATCAATCCAAACTCTTTCTAGGTTTGCATTTCATGGCCGTGACAATATTGTCATAGTTGTGATCATAATTATCATCAGCAACGTCGAGGTTTCATGGCTCGTGAAGTGAGTTTCACGATAGTGACCGAATGGTTGCAATTCATGTTCAAAATCTTCATGCCTTCTTATCAAGATGTCATGATCATGGTTGAATATGATCTTCTTCTCCTCAGCATGTTCATAGCTCTTATCCAAATGTCACGGCTATGATCGGATATGCTCATCTTAATCGTGTAGCATTGCCTCATTCACTCATGGGTGTGATAATGTCTTCACAGCCCATGACATTTTTTATTGTACTTTGGTTGTACGCATTCATGACCGTAAAAATGATTTTATGGGATGTGATGATTATCATGAGCATGCAAGTTGTAGGTCATGCCTAAGGTGTCTTGTCTCCATTGATATAATCGTGAAAATGGTTTCATGGGTTGTGACAAGTCTTTAGTATGTGTCATGTACTGACGATCATGACTAGTTTGTCATCATCGTGATTTTTAATTTTTTTATCATTTTGATGTCAAATCCACTCCAATTTATTATGATCTTCCTTTATCACTATGCAAAATGCCTTAGACAAAACCCGAGATTATGTAGACTCTGATTCCGAAAAAAAAATGAAGTGAATTGAAAGATAAATGATGCATAAGATGATGAAATTGGCGAAGATTAGATTAAATATGTTATGAAAAATATGACTAAATTAGCGTGAATCAATCTCCCCCAAGCTTGATGTCTTGTTTGTCCTCAAGCAAAATTTTGGAGCGATGATCAATACTATTACATCATAACATATATCATGCAGGCCAATATTTTTCTTACACCATTTTTCTCTTGTTCCTCACAAGCAACACACTTTCAACAATCTCCTGCTTCATAGAATTTCTGTTATATAAACAATTTAAACAATACCCATCCCAACTTATAGTGAAAGATTGTCAAACCACAACATTAATGTAGAAGGTACAAGTATCTCTTAAGTTTATACTTTTAAACAATAAAAATAAACACATCTCTTTATTCATGAGTTCTAACTTTCAATCGGGGTTGCATAAGAGTCCAAAGGGCTTTCGGCCGATGGATCCTAGACCAAACGGCCTTACTTGGACAACCCCAAGTTCTGAATGAAATGTTCGAATAAGTAGTTGAGTTAGTACTTATGCAATTCTTCAATTTACACAAGGTGGTCCATATAGCAGGCTCTCCATTAATGACTCCTAGATCAGATGGCCTTAGGGCAACAAGTGTTCAAGCACCATTTGAGCTTACTTGCTCGGACAAGTTGTGGATAATACATAACTACGACCTCAACGCCTTTTATTCACAATTTATAATTTGCAATTTCGAACTTTTACACTTTTTTCCAACATTTTTGTTTCTCATTTTTTCACACTTTTTTGATAAGCTTACCAAATGCTTAAGCATTCAATAAAAATGTTATAACTATCTAGGCTCAACTACAATTAAGCTAAAAATAGAATTGTAGTATAAGATTCATTGTCTCATCCCATAAGATTCAAGAATCCAACACATATACTTGGCGATTCACATTTGATCGAATATCACTCAAATTTCATAGACCATATAAGAAAACTCTAGAATATGTACTTGAATTAAGTTAGAAATTAAACAAGGGTTGGTAAGATGGTAATGATATTTTTGGGATTCTTCAATTTTTTCTTCAAATTATATGCATACAACGAAAATAAACATGATATGTAATAAAACTAAACAACATAAATGCATGAAATGCAAACATTGTCCTCGGTATTTAAGCCTTAGGCGAAGAAGATTATACGTCGAAAACTAAAGAAAAAGAAAAAAATATGCATGAAAAGGAAAAACTACAATAAGACTAATCCGTAGGCGGTGACGGCAAAGACGACGATGGAGGGAAGAATGATCCATAGTTGATGCATGCATACTCTAACATGTTTTGGACCCTCCATCAGGTCTATTTTTTAGTTAATTTTTCATAGCATACATCCATTTGGTCCATATTTTGTTATTATTCTTTCAAGTTCGGAATCTACCTTCGTTTGGTGTTTTTATTATAGAAAGGCAGTTGGTATGGTAACGAAAATAGCTTTTGGACCAACACCGAAGAAAGAGTGAAGTTTGGAGAAGAGAAGCCAAGTCATAACAGCTATCACGGGCCGTGGTGGTCCATTACGGGCCATGATACATGAAGACCACATGAAGGTGACGCATTTGTGGGCCGTTATGCGAAGTCACGACCTCAACAGAGTGGAGTTTAACCCATTACGGGTCGTGACGAAGCATTACGGGTTGTTACTTGTCAACTTGCGGGGCACAACGCACTATCACGACGTCAACAAAGGCTGCACAACTTGAAGATCAGACCATTACGAGTCGTGAAGCCACATCACTGGCCATAAGTTATAATGTGCGAAGTTTTGAACCATTTGGTGCCCGACTTACGGGCCATGCTACTCTATCACGAGTCGTGAGGAGATCAACTGCTACAAACTGTCAGCACATAACGAGCCATCATGGAGTGTTACGACTACTACAAAGAGCATCAACTGACATTCACAAAACTTCACGGGTTGTGACATCATGTAACAGGTCGTTATGCCATTATTCACGAGACGTTATCAGAAGTCACATCAACAGGAGCATCATCAACTGCTCGTCATTTTATTACGGGCCATGAACTGAAGTCACTGTCCGTAAGTCTTAAAAGAGGGTTTGGTGACATCGGATCGTTGCCCGAGTTACGGGCGTAATATATCATTACGGGTCGTAAGATATTAAGCAAAGATATATCAGATGAACTTACGGGTTGTGATATTCTACCACAGGTCATGATGAAGATATGGACAATGATACACTTATGATTTTGAAGCAGTTCAACGGCCAGAAAGATTCGGATTTGATTTGAGACTTTGGAGATCCGGTTTGAGAGTTATCTTGTGGGGCATGAGGGTTATTTTTATGAAGTTTCAATCACCACCTTTGGTCGAAAAGAGTTTTGATCTAAAGGCTCACATGAAGAATCTATGTTCAACCCTAGAAACCTTAGGGTATAAGAGGCTTCGTCTTCAATCTGAGAACGTATGGCAGGAGCCGTCAACCTGCACGTTGAAGCGAGAGAATGAAAGATTGCTCCTGAAGTGGTGGACAAGGAAGAGTTCAATCATCTGTTAAGGAGGCGATTTAGAGTTGTCTACTTTCTAGAAAGAGTATTTACTGTTCCAATTTATGTTGGGGTGAAAATTTTATCTTAGTTTTATGTAATTCTCTTAAGACGAATTTGATTTGTGATAACTTATTATTAGGTTTTAAATTATTATATATTTTTCATACTTTTGTATCGATATTAGTATTCATTTTTCAGATCATGTTTGCCTGAGTTTAACTTCTGTGTTGATCATTAACTTTGCAATGTGATTAATTCGTTTTGCAATTCATGACATGTTGTTTTGATCCGTTAAGGACAGGGTAGGGTGTGGTCTGTTAGGTTAACTCGTTAAGGGTGATTTAATAGTCTAGGAATAATATTCATTGCATTCTGTAATATAAATCTGAGAAGTAAAATCGTTAAAGAGCACTTGTTAGGTGAAGCTCACTAGAATAGTTGATTGATCCATTAAGGAGAATCATACTTAGGCGTGTTCCTAATCCATCTGAAAGTAATTGTTGAGATATTGCATGTGTAATCGTTTCTGTGAGAACTATCAGTGCATATGTGTTCTATGTTATCATCTAGGCCCTAGAAATCACCCATTATCATTGTGAATATTCAATTTATCTTTATTTTAATTTTCTGTTTCTGAAATTAAATCAACCCTAAAACTAATGTTGTCTCCTATTAGCCTCTAGGATTAGATAGTTACATAGTTCCTTGTGGGTTCAACACTCTACTTTATCGCTTTATTACTTGTTCGACTAGTGCACTTGCTAGCATCTATTTGTTGTGTTCGCCTTTTTCGCATCAATAGTGCCCTTGGCTAGTGTGGTACTTGTGCATGTGATGAATCATCATGTCAGTGTTGCCCTCACGTGCACGTATCTCCTGTATCATCTCTGACTAGCACAACTGCTCCATGCATATCACCTTTAAGATGGCCTGAATGCCTAAAAGATCATATGGGGTAGAATAGTACGGAAGATCGTCAGTAGACTCGTAGGGTAGCTCAACATGGCCCAGTGCCAAAAGATTGGGGACGTCAACCATGGTGGAGGCTTGATCAGTCACCAGAGAGTGTGACGGGAAGAAGTGTTAGTTGGCTTTGTCGAAAACTATAAACCTTGGAACTCGTCACATGGAATCCTCTCTTGTCTATTCATGATATGAACATGGGATCTCCCCTCTAGATGCAGGTGAGCTTCATATTCAACATTATGCATTGATCCAAATATATCCCGCCCTTGACCATCTTGGATGTTGACAACTTTATCCTGAAATGCTCTACAATCGAGGTGATCATTCCCCCAATAGTAATCTTATCCTTTGTATTCTTTAAATAGCGCTTGAAGTTCATGGTGACAAAGGCTCCAGCGTTAACACCTACCCGCTCAACCATCGCGTTCAATAGAAACAACTTCGTATTATTGGGGAACATGTCGCTATCACCTCGCCCGCATATAATGTTAGAGATGATCCGATGAGCGAAGCACAGAACTGGGTTCTCGATGAGTCTACTCTTGGCGAACTTATAGCTTAAGATGGTCTTCCTGTGATGGCTCTCTATAATCCTTCCACGTTAAGTTCCTTGGAGACGCATCGCTCACCGTCATGTGGGAATTGGTAAAGGTCATTGAATTCGTCTAGGTACAGAGAAAACCTTTTGTTGTACATTTGAAACTTGATCTTGGTCGTCTTGTACTTCGTGCCATCTAGATTTGTCATTTTAAAGTTGTGAGAAACTCCAGAGTGAGCTCCTCATATGTATTCCAAGCCTTCTAGAGGAAGTGAGCGATATTGATCCAATCAAATAGTTGAGTAATGTTGTTCCTCAATCTGTAGATTTCTAGTATCATCTCATGCGCAAAACGAGTTAGAGTGAGGTCTATGATGGAAAGATCTGAATACTACTTTCTCCTATGGGTGCGGAAGGTGATGCTCGGTTGTCGCTCGATAATCCCATGTCCTATCATTTCTTCGTCTTTCGTGTTTAGGATTCACCAGGTCTTATATTTTTTTGGTGCTCCAATAATGCGTCAAAAACCTCGAAGCAGGTGCAACAAAAAGGGCAGTCATGGTTGTGAAAAGAGGATCACAACCTGTGAAGAGGGATATCATGGTTCGTGAAAGAAGAGTCATGACCTTGAATACTCGATGCAAACCTTCGCCCAAATTTTGGTTTTAGGGCTCGTGAACTATTTGTCATGGTCCGTGAAATCGAACTGATACTTCGCCCTTCAGATCATTATCATGAGTTGCTCATCATGGTCGTGATTTCTTTAGTGTTTCTTATTTAGTACATGAATCACGACCCATGAGATGTTTGTAACGGTCATGATCGAGTCAACAATTACAGAGGTGAAAGATGATCAGGTAGATGAACTTATACGTCGAAAATTCATTGTCTGTGCAAAGAACTTGCCCATTGAAAATATGTTAAAGGTGGCCGCTGACGTCGATGGATATGATCTCAAGGCTTGCAGTCAGGGAAGAAGATGTGGTGATTGGAGAAAGATGCGGTGACTCTGAGGAAGATAAGGTTGAAGGAGAGGAAGATCATGATGGTGTTGCCAATGGGTGAGTTCACGACTCTTTTATAAGGATCGTGGGCATGACAATCATGCTACTGAATTAAAGTCAGGTTAAATTTAATACGATGGTCAGCGGTGGCAGTTGGGAGTTGGAATTCGGGATTAATTAGGGTCAAAAATCATATTAAAGTTGGTATTGAACTTTGGGTTGTGTCACGTCCTATATGAGAAGTTTCATAGTTGTGATGATTTAAAGTTTGTGCGTGAAAAGCGTGTTCATGAGTGTGAATTGGGTATTTCATGGTCGTGAAAGAGGTATCACGATCCATGATAGATTGCAAAAAAAATGATGAGTTCATTCATGCCCATGAAGGTTAGATCACGACCCATGATATTAGTTCGATCACGCTTATGAAGAGGTGTTCATGGTGATTTAGTTGCTATGTCACGGCCGTGATGGAGGTAATTTTCAGTCCTTTTGTTGGATTTTTTAATATGTGGAATAAGCGAACAAAGAATCAATCTAAGAAATCTTTTGAACCACATGAGGGGCCTTATACAGCCACCTAGACTTAGATGATTGCTAAACAACTCAAACAAACTAAGAAACAATGATGAAGATCTAACTAAGAGGTAAGGGTTAGATAGAGTACTTCTAAGTTATAGTCGTTAGCTTGACTTTACCCCAGTCTGAGTTAATTCAGTTGTTTGCTAACCTGAGTTGAAATCTCCTTTGCCTCCTCCTTTGGGTGCTTTTCAGTATTATTCGGTAGGTCTACAGGTGCTCATCCTGCTAGGATGTTAGCCAACTAGCCCATATGAACTTCAAGGTTTCGAATGGGTGAATCTTAATTTGATACCTTGGTCTCTATAATGATCATGAATTTGGTCAACATTTATTCCATATTGTTCCTTGGATCTTTAGGTGGGCATTGGGAGCTTGGTAGGAAAGGGTTGAATTTATTGTTATCTCATCCCCATGCTAGATTTGGATAGTTCCTCTACCTCGAGTTGTAATTGTTACTAAAAGGATTATTGTTCTTGGATAGAAATCAGCCAAAAAGCTAGAATTCTCAAATTCATTTGACTCTTAATTGTTTTCATAGGGACATTCAATGCAGGGATATCCCTCTACACACAAGTAACATTATTGAATGGTATGGTTCATCAGAAGCTCAAACTTCATGTTGAGTGACAACAGTTGAGTCATAACTTCGTTCTTGGAGTTTTAATCCACATTGAGGACATTTCTTGTTTTGTGGTTTCTCGATCTTTTGTTCTTTCACCTCAATGTATCTTTCTCATACTTCATATAAGGTTTTATCATCTTCTTGCTTGAAAACCTTCAATTCATTTCTTATCTTTGCAGCTTTTTGAGGTGGGCAACAAGGTTGTCAAAACTAGTTTTAATACTTAAAACATAATATGTTTTCACATTTTTAGGATCCCAAAATGAGTTGTTTCGGTCTAAAATAAAAAATAGAGATGAAAGTGAATCTAAATATGTCCGTGCATATGCGTTCATGTGTATGAGTCAAGTAGTGGACTCGACGAACCTATTGCATATGTTATTGGCTTTTTGGTTTGGGTGTTGTTAAGATGGGTTGTAGGTCATGGGTTCAATTCCACCAAGTTTGTCTACTTTTCTTCTCTTTCTACCTTTTGCTTTTTCTTTTCTTTTATCCTTTTCATTGTATTTTTTCTATATTCTAATCATACTAAAATTTTAAAACTAAGATATTGTAATAGATTAAAATATGGTAGCAAAAATAGTTACAATAATATAATATTATTAAAGTGGTTTATCAATATTAAATTACTAATGCTTTTTTCTTTACTATTCATTCATTGGACCATGATACTTTAATAAAATAAATAACATTATGAATAATATATTAAAAGGATGCAATATTTCATTTTGTATGGAAATTATGTCAATGATGACAATAAAATAATAATACTTAATAAAAAATCATATAAAGAATATGGTAATTATTTTATACATTTATTTAATAGTAATTAAAATTTATGAGTTACTATATAAATTTAGAGACTTTAATGAAGGTATATGCGCAGCTTGACGGTGTCATGAGAAGCTTGGTTGCACGTAAAGGTATTACAAATGTGAATAAATTTGTCTTCTTGAGTATATGGATTCTCATTTAGCGTTTTCCCAAATTGACAAGCTTAGACTATCCTCATAATGGAGGAATTGATCTCAAAGTTGTTGCCATTAATTACAAAGAGGACTTTGTTGGACTCTGCATTCTTATATTTGGAAGAGACATAATTTATCATTGTGAGCTTAGGCTCAATGACCACTCTTCCTTGTTCTTCATTCATTCTTACTTCTCTCCTTAATCTTTGAGTTGTTCTCTCTATTTCTTGATCAAACTTAATTCAATTCTCATTTATCTTGTTCAGGAATGAGTTGCTTGAAGAGTAGTATCCAGAATGAATTGACGTCTTCTCGTGTTTAAGACTTGGTTGCACAACCGACAAGAAGTAAAGCAGACAAAGAAAATTTCAAAATAGTTAAATGAAATCAGAATAGATAAGTAATAAACAAACCCCAGCAACGGCACCAAAAATTTGATGTGTGTTAAGTTGTCAATAAAAATTCGCTACAAGTGCACTAATCATATGAAGTAATAGAGAAGGTGAGTAAAGTATTCTAACGAGGATTGGTATTCGTATTTATCTAACCCCACAAACTAATAGGAGACGACATTGGCTTTGGATAAAATGGTTTTAAAAATATTAGGTAAGATAAGTTATGGATAAGATAAAAGATAAAAATCAGATTTTGATGGCAACAAGCAATAGACCAGGATAAGATAAGATAAGTAGAGAGAAATAATGTTTTACTACAAGTCTAATCAAAGTTTAATTTAACTCAAACTGTTATGAGAATTAGCATCAAAAAACTAATTTCCTCTCTATAATGAATCAAATATCTCAATTGTAGATTCTACTATTGTTCTCTAGAATATCAATCTTATCTATCAAAAGATGAGATGCATTAAATTATAGTTCCTAAGTTATTGATGGTTCCTCTTTAGGATGTCAATTGAGTAGACCGCACATTTAAAGTATTTCTCTCCAGGATGTTACCTATGCATAGTATGTAATGTTTCGAATAAAAACTTCAAAATTCATATCAGAATTCAAAGAGAATTAAGAATTCGCTATTACTGTCCAGGATGCTAGCAAATATCAAAATCTCAAAGAAATATTGAAAAGGCATTAAACACAATATTCATACATGAAATTCAATTAAAATAAAGATTCCATATGTTTTCCCTTACAATAGAATTACTCCAAGAAAATAAAAGAAAAACTACATAGAAGTTCATCCTTCTAAAAAAAGAAAGAAGATTATAGAAAAATTCAGAACTAGAACTATTATAGCCCTACAATCATTTCTTTAGAAGCTATGCAGTAGCACTCTGTCTTCTTCTCCAGCGTTAGGCTCTCTCAGACTTGAAGCATGCTGATGACAGAAAAAGATACACTTATTTAGGTTGATCCCGTTCCCATAAAGCTTACCCCAATAATCCCTTTTGATTACAATATATACCGATTTGTTTCCATTTTTCCATTTTCTAAATGATCGGTATCATCACTATTGATTCTTGGGAATATAAGCTAAATTAAGAAGGATCTTCGTATATAATCACCGAATATTTGAAGTTTGAAATTCTTTCCATTTTCTATTGATGCAGCCGAAGGNAAGACCGAAACATACAGACCTATGTATCACGAGGACGACGCGCAAAAATCTTTGCTTTTTTGTGGTCTATTTGGTCTCAACGTAATAGATGTATATTCAGGGATGAGAGATGTTATGTAGAAAATATTGTATCACTAGCTAGATCATTGGTGCGAGAGTGGTCGGAGAGGTGAAACATATCTTTGTAACACGTTGATGTGATTTATCCAACTTAAATAAAAGCGGATGAGTGCACATGGCCCTCATCCTTTACCCTCTCAAAAAAAAAATAACTCACCAATTAAGTTATCAGAGAATTTTTTTCTCATTAGTTTTATTTTTTTGAAGAGCTGATTAGTTTTGGTTGAAGATTAATATATATACTTTTGTAGTTTGCATACTGTGCTCATTGTTCAGATATATATTTAAATCCGATAATATCTCCTGAAAGGAATATTCAAACATGTTGAGAAATATATATTATAACAAGTGATTAGTTGCTTAACTATACATCAAAAGTTATTCGGAAATTAGTTTTTACACTAAAAAATCATAAGACTGATGAAAGAAAAGTTATCTCTAAGATTCCACGTTGTAATAACTATCAGCATATTCTGTCGAAAGACAAACATGAAAAGGTAGGTTTAGAAAGATCAATAGTCGAATGATTAGATGTGAATCAGAAAGTATTGCAAAATTATCTTTTTGACAGAAAAAGGTGTTTTATGACAAAATTATTGTTTTTCACTTTACTTGCACATTTTCCATGAGCTAAGTAGAAACTTACATTAGAAAACATGTAAATGTCACCAATTTGGATTTAAAATTCACATAAAACAGAAGAAACGAAATCCCTTAATTTTAGAAGAATAATAAGACTTCAAAAGAAGCATGTAAGCTAATTGTCATACCACGAAATCTGATAGTAGGATCTTCGAATAAGCAATCATCATCATAAACATCTGAAGTGAAATCCCCTGTTTTTAAAGAGAAAATCAGCTCTCCAGCTTATAATGCTCATATATAAAATATTACTTATTTATTTATTGCACAAAAAAACAAAGTTCATATTACTGCTTATTCATGACTAGCTGTTACAAGACAAAATGCTTAATGTGCCGAAGTTTTCTTAGAAATCATAATGCCACAGCTATTAATGGAAATCATCCCATGGTCAAGTCCTTCCAATGGTTTGTATAACTTGACCAAAGGTGCAACACTAGGAGTATCAATTCTTATACTAATAAATTGGAATAGCTAAAAGAAAAGGAAATAGTAAATTAAATTGGGGAAAGAAGATTTTACTTAGGATTAGAGAAGTTCCTGAAGCTAATTACATTCTAACAATTATATGACATCCGCAAAGAAATGAGAGAAACCAAATAGTTAAGAGAACAAGAACAAGAGTGCGATTTCAAGAAGTTCATTTAGATGCATCACCTGTAAGAAAATAAGCGCGGTCGTAATCTGACCGGAGAATTCGGACGACCTCATCTACGCTGCGAAACACCGAAACTTCCTGTGCTCCACTGGTCCTGGACATCACATTCGCCCCAGTCAACCAGCAAGTGTTTGTGAAATTGGTGACGAGAAGAAGCAAAGCGGAAGAGAAGTGATTGGTCACCTCTGTTTCTTGGGGGACAGAATCCTGAGGAGCTCCGTAACGCCGCCGACGGCCACCTGAAGAAGCGGCGTGGCTCTGCTTTGGCCGTCCTTTTGTTCTGCTGAGCAGCGGAAAGTTGGAGCCCGCTGCCATGGAAAGGAGACAGAACGCGGAGTACGACGACTACCACAACCATGGCGACGATGAGGTCGACGAAATTGTAGAGTTACCGGGCTGCCATGGCGACGCGGGATGATGAGACGAGAAGAGGAAGAGGAAGAGGAAGAAGCGACGGGAACTGCGAAAACTGCTGCCATTTTGGTTTCAGTTGACGCGTTCGAAACGACGGCCAAGCGATCGAATGGTGGTGACGAAAGGAAAAAAACGCAAAGCGAGCGCTGTGTTCGAGTTCTGGACCGGCCTTTCGAAATTTCAGCCAAGCACAGCATAGTGAACGATTGGACCGACATTTTTTCTATCATATAAAATATATTTTTTTAATAAACACATTCTACATTTAAAAATTTTGATAGTCATTATGATAACCTATTCTTTTAGTGTTCATTTTTTTCTTCGAAGATAATTTTATGATGTAATCTATATATATTAAATATTTTAATACATCTTATATGTAATATATATATATATTAATTATTAATATAATAATATCATATACTATTATTTAGTTATTAATTTACTAATTTATGATATAATTGTAACAAAGTATACTTTTTTACTATATAAAAATTGGATTTCATCTAAAATTTATTAAAATTCAAAGAAAAGTCTAATCAAATTAAATCGAACCGCTCAGATATTATTTTTAATATAACATAATATAACAATTTTTTAATTTTATACAAGCATGAACATGAACAAAGACACAAGCACATATTATTTTGAACATAACTTTTTAACAATATCATATTTTCATTTATTTATTTATTTATATGTGGAAAGCATTTTTGTATGAACTAATATGAGTATCTAAAATAATATATAAGATGAATTTTTTTTACCGTTATTCATAATTACGATCAGGAGTAAATTAATAAATGATAATAAAACATTTTTCTCTCCTTGTTATTTGCGTATGCAAAGATTTAGATTATTACAATATACAAGACGACGCGTAGACGCAGGCGAAGGTCCAATCCAAGCCAAGCAAAGCCAAGGACGACACGACGCGCGCGCGCGCGCGGGGCCGGCGGACGGACATCGATCCGAAGTCCATAATAAAGAAGAAGAATAATAATTAGAACTTTAGAAGCAACGGAGGAAAGGAAAAAAGACGAAACCCCCAAACAAAAGAATCAGGTGAGCAAATTCCCTGTTATTTTCATAGATTCCTTCGTTTTACGGTTCTTCGATCAGCTTCTCAAAGAATCGAAACCACAATTGTTGTTCTAATGATCCTTAAATGATTTTTTTCTCTATATCAGGGAAATTAGGGCATAGATTTCCATCAATTCTTGCGGATTTGACCCAAATCGGAATCTTTGTCAGGTGAGTTTTTTTTTAGGTTAACATTATGGCGGTAGAATCATGTAGTTTGAATTACATGGTGCTGAGATCAGGTAGCCGGCCGATCTTTTATGCCCATTTTTTGTTCATCCATGGATTTGAGTTGTTTGAAGAGGCCATCTTGTTCTCTTTAGATGATGATGTTGCTCGAGCTAATTATTAGAAACACTTTTTTTTCTGAAAATTGTAGCAAATCCAAGTTGATATTTACACGGTTTTAACAAACTTGATTGAACAATCTAGTAGACATGATTAAGAATCAAAAGGGGGATCTCTTTTGGCGAGCCAAACTGATGTCAGTGCCAAGTTTAATCCTGTTTTTTGACAATCTTAATATGACCTGATTGAGCTCGTGGAGAGAGGCCCATGCACCTTTTTCCTGGATTCAATTGGTTGGTGGCTCGATTTTTTTTTTTTTTTTGCTTAGGTGAAGATGAGCTCGATCTTTCAACTTCTAGAGAGGTATTATAGGTGTCACCTATGTATTCTTCTGTATGCCATAGTTTCATGTATCCCCGGAATACATGGCCATCATTCTAGTTTATGAAGGTGTCATTTGTTTTTCTTTTATTTGGTCATAACTCTCATAGTGTAGCACCTTTTTCTCATGTTCTATTGGTTTATGTTTCTAATCTTCTGCCATGTATTCTCATTACGGAGCTTTTCTTTTTGGTTTCGCCAGCAGAAATGGCATCATCATCTGACTCATGGTTGAAGGAGTATAATGAAGCTTCAAAGCTTTCTGAAGATATTAGTGCAATGATTTCTGAAAGGGGTTCTCTGCCTCCATCAGGCCCGGATACCCAGCGTCACTTAACATCAATTCGTCGGAAAATAACAATTCTTCGAACTAGATTGGATAGCTTGGAGACCCTTCTTTCAAAGCTTCCTAACTTGCAACCAATGTATGGAACTTTTCTGTTTTTCTCTTCTAGTTGCAGCAGCAATGACTTTCACATGGATACATAGCAATATTAGATATTTAGATCTAGGTCACAGACAACAGCTTTTTCTGTTTTATAGTCATCATATTATCTATGTATTTGATGAACTCCAGTACTATTGGCTAGTATACAGGTGCATGAGATGTTCCAAACTGAACCCCTCATACAATATTCATTCCTCTTTCTCAACCTTTTATGTCTCAGCACCAACAGAATATAGTAAACTTATGGGAAGCTGGTTACTGTTCTTGGGGGCAGGATGAACAGATGCGATCTATTATAACTAGTTTATTGATCCCCTCATTAACTATATCCTAACATTCCTCAAAAAAAAAATTATATCCCATCATAATAACCATGGTTGGCTCATTGCAATTAATATTTTGTCATTAACGGTGTCATCATGATCGGCGCACACTGTGCTGATGGATGATCATGGTAATTGTTAGTTTTTTTTAGTTAGAAAGAGTGGTGGTTTCCTTCTTGAAAATTGTTTTTGTATATAATGTGTCAATGGAATGACTTATCATGTTGAATTATTGTTTTTGACATGATTCAGGAGGGGCATCTCATCCTTTTTTATCAATAGTTTCTGTGCAGATTATCAAGTTTGTAAAGTTAGGTCAAACTATGCATCAGCCCTACATCATCATACAATTACTTTTCCAAGATTTTAAGCATCGATGAAGATGCTAACAATTACTTATTTACTTCTAAATCTCATTTATCTACTTCTTCTAACAATTACTTATGTTTTATTTGGCGTTCCTGAACATGAGATTGATTACAACTGCAGCATAAGTTTGAATTTTTTATTCCACAGTAAACACATGTTAGGTTTTTTTAGAGGTAAAAGGATGGCTAACCAGGGTTGTTAACCAGAATTTCATTACCAAAAATATTGAGTTTGTCACATGATAGGTCACTTATGCAGTTTTCTCTTGCTGATCAACAGTGGTTTAATTTCTCACGTTCTATTACCCAAAAAAAGCATGTGAATTGTAAATTAAACTTGATATCCTTTGAAGATCTAATTTACTTATGCTGTTTCCTTATTGTGTATAGTCCTTAACATTTAGTGATAATGAGAATGATGACTTTGTCAGTGACATTTGGTTGTTGGATATTATTAACTATGTTTTGTTATACTTTCTTAAAAAAATATGTTCCGCAATACCATTGTTACATTTCCGTCTCTCCTTTCACAGTTTTCTGTATTATCCATGTATATTCTCTAAAAATCTTGTAGGAACTTATCTTATATACATTTTTCTTCTTATGGTTGCTCGTGGGAATGTTGAGTCGACTGAGCTGATAAGAAGAATTTCACAAAAATTCTTGATCACAGAAGCAGAGATGTTTTACTTAGTGGAAGCTATTCTTCAATCAAGATGGTCACATAAGTTTCATAAAAACAAAATAAACAAAGAACTTGTAGTTCCTGGAATTGACACCATTAAATTTGATTTATCCAGATTGTTCTTATACAATTTCGTTTAGACTTGGTAACTGTGATTTTTAATCTAATTCAAGTTAGGTGTAGTATTAGCTATCATTTCTGTCCCTTGAGATATGATGAGTAAACTAAACGCGAGTAGTTTCTTTTGATAAAAAAAATTAAATATTTTAACTACAATTATGTTAATCAGTCATTTATGGTTGTCATTTTTGCTTCATTATCTTGTAGGAAGGATAAGGAGTTACATAAGCGACAAGACATGCTAGCAAATCTGAAATCTAAAGCAAACCAGATGGCCTCTACATTGAACATGTCAAACTTTGCTAACAGGTTTATTACATAGTAATCATTCAACTGCATGCTTAGAATTTTTAACTTTCACCCTTTCTACTGTGAATCTAAATTGCCATTCTCTTGGCACCTTGTGTTCAATTGTAACTGGTTTCCAGTTCACTAGCTTTTGTGTCATTTTTTGAGGTAAAACTCTTGTCACATATAGGGAAGAGTTACTTGGAGGTAGTAGACAATCAGCTGATGTAGTAAACAGAGTCGCTGGGTTGGACAACTATGGCATTGTTATTCTACAGAGACAGATAATGAAAGGTATGCTTCTAGATTTGTTGCTATTATCATTGATTTTGGGTGACTATTTGACACTAAAGATGATTTTATGTGATATAATAGAACAAGATGAAGGGCTTGAAAAGTTAGAAGAGACTGTTGTTAGCACAAAACATATTGCATTAGCTGTTAATGAGGAACTGAGTTTGCACACGAGACTGATTGTATGTAACATCACAAACTGGCCAATATATCTTCTCTGATATACTAATATAAAAACTAATCACAATCATTTATTTAACATAAGTTATACAATAATGCAGGATGATTTGGACGAACATGTTGATTTAACGGGTTCACGGCTACAGGTAACATTACAAGGCCACTTTATTTCTATTTGCATGTCACTTTCGATAATCACACATCATTATTTACTATCAACACCTGGCTTATATGGAACTTGTATACAGCTCATCTGATTTGAAAATTTGAGGTCCAAAGACATCAGAATTTCCTAATAGTTTTTTTAAGAGGATGATTATCATTTAGTTTGCACAAAAAAATGACATATATGTGAAAAAAATCAGGGAAACAAAGTATCTGAATATTGATTAAGGATTCAAAAGAGACAGAAAATCACCAAAGAGGACTGTTGATATTTCTTGCTATAAAGGATTACTTGGAAACATTATAAATGTTTTGCTCCGAATCATGGTTTCTGATAATAATACTTCACATGTTCATGCAATTCTGTGTGTGCTCCTCACTGACACCAACACTAGAAGGTGACCAAAAGTGGCTGATGCAGAAACACTCTTCAACCTTTTTGCATGTAAGATTTGCAACAGAGGTGATAGTAGTGACATCTGCTACATATTCAGGAGATAATTTTTTTCTGTAATCTCATACTAAGTATGACAAATGTAGCCCTCAGACAAAGGAAAATATCCAAGATAAGATAGTTTCTTTTTTCCTCAGGAATATAGGTTAGCTACTACCTTCTCCATTTTCTTTTTCAGTTGAGATTGACTACCTTTTCTCTCCATGCAGCGAGTGCAAAAGAGGCTGGCAGTTCTTAACAAACGCACAAAAGGTGGTTGTTCGTGTATGTGTTTGCTTTTGTCAGTCGTTGTCATTGTTATTCTGGCGGTCATTGCTTGGCTTCTGATCAAGCACTTGTAAAAGTTGCACAAAGTTACTGCAGCACAACCCGCTATCTGTTTGAGAGTGTTCTTAGTCTTGAGCTTCCAAGGAAACGAATCATGTGTTTTGTGTGTGGAACTTTCATATGATCTCCGGAAGTCTTGGCATTATGCAAAAAAAGAAAATGAAAATTTCCGTCTTGGGAAGTAATCCCAGTGCTTACATATTGTATCCAGGCGTATGCTTCATTCATGTAAAGTTGTTATGTTTCCAAACTACTCTACTTCCTTTTGAGAAGGTTGTTCGATGTCTCAATACTCGGTAAAATCTTGTGTATGCTTCATTCATGTAAAGTTGTTATTTTCCAAACTTCTCTACTCCCTTTTGAGAAGGCCGTTTGATGTCTCAATACTCAGTAAAATCCTATGTACATGGAGTGATATCACACGTTTAATGTCATGTCAAGGCTTGGCCTTAAGGTTTTATTTGGCATATAATAATGATTAGTAATTAAAAATTAATGATTAGTGGTAGCAAATTAATTATTAAATTTAATAAAAATTATTTGACAAATGCAGCGTTTGGATCAATCAATAAATATAACATGACTAAAAAATAAATAATTATTTAATAAATTATATTAATATGTGTTATAAATTTAATTACATATTTTTATTTTAACTATTTTAATATTAATAAATAATAATAAAATAAATAACTGATTAAATTATTTATAAGTTAATAAAATAATAATAAATAATAAAGTGATCATGTAGTATAAAATAATAATTGTATCTTACAAATAATAATTAATATTAAAATATTTTGATGATATATTTGAAAATAAATTTTAATACGCTTGATTTTCAATCGACTGTTATTATTATTAATTATGCTTGACAATCATCTATTGACTTGGTCAATATATTACGCGCTATTGTATATATTATTTTAGATGTGTATCGAACATCGCCTAAGTTTGTTATATAGTAAAGTCATCAGGAGGCTTGTTTTCACCATTTGAAAATTCCAAAGGTTCTTGGACTACCAATGTCCAGGGGAAAAAAGGAAACAAATAAAAATGCGATCCCAACAGTAAAAAATCTTTAGAAATGCAATACGATATAAATTGAATGAAGTGGTGAAAGTGACGTCAAATTGCAAGAAGTAAAACTAGCAGGGTAATGTTTGAGGTAAACTTTACTGATATGAGCTACCATTATTGATGAATGGCAAGTAAAAGAAGTTATCCTCCTGCAGTCATCAGAGAAGAGATGGATTTGTTCTCCTTAAAGTAGTAAAAGTTGTCCCAGTTGTGGATGCATCGTTGGGCGGAAATTTATTATTCGAGTTAGTACAAATTATCGGTCCTAAGCTATCATATATTTGTTGGATTATTTACGTTGACCCAATATAATTTTTTCCCACATATAACTCTAAATTATAAATTTATTAATTTTAGACTCTAAATTTATTTTAATTTATCAATCTAATCGTTCCATTAGATTTCATTCAAAATTTTGTCAAGTTAATTTTTCAGTAATTATAAGATATCATTGTTTACCCTTAATTCTTTGATATTATAAAAATTTACAAAAAAAAATAAAAATAAAGTAAGAATACAAATATTATTTTATAATGGTTTTCTTAATAATTAGGAAATATCTTGAACAAACTGTTTTTTAAAATTTTAAATACTTTTATAATATTTAAAAGGAAAAAGTAAATTATCATTTTATAATTAATAAAAAATAAATTTAATAAAATTTTGGATGAAATTCAACTAAAGAATGTGATTGACAAATCAACATATGCTAAAATTATAAATTTATAATTTAAGGCTATATAGAAAAAAAGTTATAGTTGATGAATGTTAGCAAAAATAACTCATTTTCTTTTCTTAAGAGATCCCCAATATTTAGAACTATTCTTGTAAAATTGCATTCATCGTTCATTAAAAGATGAGATTTATTCAGCGGTATCAAAAGCAATAATCGGAGAAGACTTTTCACCTCTTTAAGGCTACATCAGCTCATCCAGTGTTCTAAAAGTTCAAATTTTGGGTGGTCAAAGGGTTACCATTTAAAGGTTTTGAAAACAATTCTCATAACATCTCTTAATTTTCATTTTGCATGTACCAAGTTATGAGTATCAATTGCAACCAAAAGAAAAGAAAATTGATTTGGACTACTTTCGTTTCTAATTACAACAGGTTTCTTCGGTAGACAATCTTTTCTTCTGAAAATTAAACCTGTATGACTTGGTGCTATTCAATCAATTCCCAAAGCCTGAAGATTGTGTGGGCGTGCGTACGTGCGTGCGTGAGAGAGAGAGATGGAGATGCTACAGTTGATTCAAAATAACTGCTATTAATTCTATCGAGAAGAAAATGTAATTGCTATCGAGTCATTCTTCTGCCGGAAAATAGAGCCATTTTCTGATTTTCAAGAGAATAACATAAGTTTTGCTGAACAACCAACAAAAAGCACAGAGAATAACATTTTCAATAGAGCCATTTTCTCTCGTGGCTCACCTAGACATTAGTTTCACTGTCTTGGTATTGTCTCCAAATAGTATAAGCCTATGATCAGACTAAATTGAACAAATTATTCAAAAAAATTAATTAATCCCTCCTTTAGAAATAGCCTCATGCCAGATCCTGCACAAGTCAAGGAAACTTGATCAACTATTCTGCAAAGCATGTTAAAACCGAGTCCATTAACAACGTAGAGATGAACAAGAGTTGTCAGACTGCAACAGCATGCGAAAATGTTGTGGCAAAGGACATTCACCTTACAAGGATGAAGGTGATGAATGGTCTGCCAAACGCTGCAGCCAACTCTTGAAATAAGGCACCGCCTCAAGTTCGGTGTGAGAGAGGGCGCCCAAAGGTGTGATTGTAATCTGGAAACAGAAGCAACTCGTTAGTAATATCAATTAGTGCAAATCTAGAAAATTGAAATAACAGTGGTCACAATATAAAGCTCACATATCCTTCTTGAACAGCTCTGTAGTCTGAGTCTTCCGTTTTGTCCTCTTCAATGTAATGCCTCTTGACAACCTATAAAAGATCCATCAATATACAAAGACAATGTGCCATCAGCATGCATGCATGCATTTTTTTATGCTTCGAGAAGCAACGTAGATTGAGGCACTTCCTATGTTCATAGGGATGGAGGAAAAATAACCATGAACATCTGTGTCACATGCATATGTAATTAAAAAATCATGCATGACCTGATGATTTTGTATGATTGCTATATAAGATATAACAATGGAACCGAAACTGTCAGAACAAAAGAGAGTGACTGATGAAAAGCATACACTGAATACTTCATGAGTCAATGGCTCAATGCATTCAAGATCATGTGCTAAAGGGACATTGAAGGACATCGGTAGACACTAATCACATTGAAGAAATACAGAGGCACATAAATAGATTGATGCTGCATACATGTTCTGATACATGACAAAATGACTTAATTTTTAGACTTTGAAGTTTTTGATTCTAAATCACATACTCAGACAATTAGATTCACTGTAATGATAATTTCATGAACATTTCAACTCTGCGCTTCACCAAAAAATGGACATCATACTGCATACGATTCTACACTTGAAGAAACATAAATCAATTTTATAAAGGGCAGACAAATTAATGGTGACATAAGTTTCTATATCCATATTGAATATGTTCGTTCTCGTGCATCAATGATATCCCTGAATCTCTTGGTCAACAACATTTTAATACAAATCAATAAACCAGGAAAATGCACAG
Source organism: Pontederia paniculata (assembly GCA_001647135.1). NCBI lineage: Eukaryota > Viridiplantae > Streptophyta > Magnoliopsida > Commelinales > Pontederiaceae > Pontederia > Pontederia paniculata. The sequence goes on along the minus strand of LTAE01002041.1, from coordinate 8,086 downwards.
ATCAGAGGATACCAAAGGGGAGAAAGAAAATGCACAAGTCAAAAAACAACACAGGAAAGATTTCTTGGAAATTAACGAAAAAGCATCTGAACTTGCTAACATTGTTTCTATGTCAAGATGGAATACACTTGGAGATGTTTTATGGTGCCCAGATGTTATTGCCAGGGTAGATTGAATTAAATTGAAAATCACACGCATGGAATCTAGGGTCATACACTCATATATAACAGAAAAAATAGGGACAAAGAAAGTTCAAGTTATAAGCGAGTCGGTGAAAGGCATAAACAATACAGTTTTTGTTATGCTGCGTCAATCACAGCATGTCTCAACATGGTAGCAGCACAGAAAAAGAAAAAAGTAGTTTAAAAATATTTTTTAATGAAACATTGGTACTAAAACATAGAAATCTTTCTAGTCTTTTAAAAAAAAAAGAAATCTTTCTAGTTCCTAAAACCTTCATGGTAACAATCAACAAAACATCAAGCGGTTTGCATTGCTTTTCTTCCATCTTAGTTGTGGAACAGTAATGATAAGTTGAGCAGTAAAGACCAACCAAATCAGTATTGCATTGGCACTAACCTCAAAACTGTTGTCCATGTGGGATTTCTCAACAAAAAGTAGAATCCATTCTTTTAATACTTTATATATCATCACATAAGTATATTTTGGAAATTTGCAGATGTGGCATAAACTAATGTAGATTCCAACATTTGTTGAGACCAACTAAAAATTACTTAATAAAAACATCAATTTATATCAGAAGTGACAAAGGCATGATTAACTAAGTAGAACTTAAGATAAATTACAAATATTAACAAGTAACATGTTGAATTAAGATTAATTTGCAATAAAAAGTAATATCATATGAAACAAAGTGTATTTGCAATTAATTCCTAAAATCAATGAAAACACTGCGAGCTGAAACAATGGTTGGAGAAGAATCCATACCACTCTCTTAAACAAAAGCTCATTCTCTTGTGGAGTTTGGGAAGCTTTTGAAGCATTTGACTCTGAGTCAATATCCATATTTGCTGTTTGATAAGTATCAACTGCTGGCGTACTAGAATTTGTTTGCTCCCAGCCAATTCTGATCATATATTTACTCTGCTTTGTAATTTTGAATCCCTGCAATTAAGCCAGAGAGCATGATTATAAATCATAAAAGCATAGTTCATAGAATGCTCTTCGCAAGAAGCAAATGTCTTAAACATTGACATTAGTGTGATGATTAATATAACAGCATCAAGGATGTCAAGCCAAAAGTGAAAATAAGTTCTGTTGGCTGAGAGATCCTAGTTCTATTGCTTAAAACATTGTCAATACTTTTTCTCAGAATAAAAGTATGACTAGCAAACCATGTAATCTTTTGGCAATATTATTATTATAGAGAGGTAATGGTAGAAGTAAATAGTAGTATTCAAAAGAACATAGAGAGGGTATATTGCAAGCTCATTCCCTGGTCCAAGTTTTCTTGACTTCGCTACACAATAGCTCCCATATATTGGCTAACAAACAAAAGTAGGAATTGTTTCGCATGCAAATGACTCAGAGAAAATCAGCTATAGACATCAGTATTCCCCTGGATTAATTGGTTTGCCCTTACTGATGCATCCCTCCTGCCTAAAGGTCCTCCAGAAACTCGTCATTGTCGGTCCAACCATCCCGGGCCACTGGACATCTAGAGAAAAGGTGATATCATAAATCTTGCAACTCACATCAAAATTGATGCCCACCTTGCCGTTTATACCTGAGTAAGCAATAACCTCTCAAGGAGCTAAGCAAATATCTTAACCTTTATCAGTGTCTTGGACCATCACATCAGCATGCATTTCATCCATAGACCTCACCCTCCGACAGTAGTTCATGGTAAAAACAGAATAGATAACCCGAATTAAAGTGCTTCTCAAAAAAAAAAAATTAAAGTGCTCCACTGACCATGTCTATCCGTCTATACAAGAACTTTTAGAACAAATGGCAAAGTGGCAGCCTAGAGGTAGGAGAAGCTCATCAGACCATTAATCCAAGAGGGTCAAAGGACTTGTCAGTATTGATGCTAAAAGAAACATTTGATGTGTAATTCATGTTTCTTAGTCTGAAAATCGTTCTATCGTAATTTTGTCCTGTAAACATTATGCTGTTGCATTTTTCCGAGAGAATTGAAGTCAATTTGCCACGAAATTTCACTAGGGTAACCAAATTGTCCATAGTTCTATGATTACTTTCATCTTCTTTCGTTCTGTCTGTAAATAAATTAATGGGCAAACAAAACAAAGGGTTAAACTCTTTCTTTAATCCTAAAAGTTCCATTGGCAGTAATCTATGTGTGTGCCAAGGGATGAATGGAAGAATTCCATCTACTAACAAAAGACTATGAGTCTTTAGATGTTATGTTACATTCATCCATTAGGTCATTCTTTTGATAATATTTTTTTAACCCTATTCTTTTCAGCTGATACAGAAGAGATTAATGGCAAGCAAAGAAGCATAGCACAATTTAAAGTAGAAAGTATCTGCAGCCATAAAGCACCCGTAAAGTATTTATAAACAATAATTCAAGTTGGAATATGCTGAGAGTCAATCATGTCTCACATCACAAGCTCAAGCAAAGTATGTCAAGTTCCATGAACCTTTTTTTAGCGGGCCATAAACTTTTATTAATTAATCTTTTAAAGCGGTAATCCATATGAACTCTAAATTTCTTCAGTCTTGCATTGTTAGCAATAAATCAAGTATCATAGTTTATTGCACCATCAAAACAAATACATCTACTCAAATTCTCATTGAACCTCCTCTTAAATTAAATTCTATAGAATTTATAGATAATCACTAAGCCATCCAAGAAAATAATTGTTATATTTCTGATAAAGAGCAATTAAAGATGTAAATATAGACAGCTCCTATGAGAATGAGTTGGATAGAGAAGCTACGAGTGATTTGGTTAGAGGGGCTACCTTGTGATGCAGAACATCTGTTGGCACATCTATGTTCAAAAATGTCCCTTCTGGATATGTTTTATTTGTAAGTTCATGCAATAGAGAGTTTATGAGGGGCAAGCAAACCTCTGCAGCCAGTTTAAGATCATTAACATTACTTTGACCTCTTTTCCTGAAAACAGACACAAAGGGGAACTTCTGTCTGAGGTTTAAGTATCATATTGAAAAACAGGTATGAATATGGCATATGACACAATCAGCATAAGAGTTTACATGAACTAAGTGAACATAGTATACTCTAATGTAGTAGAAAAGAAAATTGTGGACAGTGTCTTTATACAATGCAAGTTCCTTTACACAAATATACATTTCTATTACGCCACTTTCACATACATTTATTTGTTTGTTGTATTTCGAATTCAAGTAGATCTATAAAACATCCTCTTTTGCATTACCTCGTCTACTTATAAATAAATAAGAGAATGAAACCCAAATGATACTAAGAAGTTTCAACTCCTCATTAATGTGAAAGTGTTCAAATATTAGCTACTTTTACCATTTTCATATTTTGGGTAGAAAGGATGACTAGGAGAGGTTAGCCATCACAATGTATTAAAACTGTGGTAAAATGTATGTCTGTAACCAGGCAAAAAACTTAAGAGCCAGGGTGTCAAAAAAAAATGGAGTGCGGAATTTTCAAGTTGGCATCAGACTGATAAGCCCAATACAGTATATTAATAGATACAAGCTAATCATGGCGAGACAAACCGGTATCATAAACATACAGAACAATGTCTTTTGTCATTCCAGCTTTGTCTTAACGTGTATACTACTTTTGGTGAAGTTGACTCAAGTAATCAAGTTCACTAAGGAAATATATCATCAGTATGTAAAGTGAAATGATCAGCTGCCAAAGAATTTCTTCATAGGTTTCATAGCAATTGCATTAATTCAATCATCTAAATGCTAGCATGAATAAGGTGAAGTACATAGTCACTGGAGTTTCCCTAAACAAGTTTTCAGTATAACTATCCGACCCAAAAGGAGAAATTGTTAAAAGTTTCACTTCCAAACCACGAAGGTCTACACGTACCAATCATGTGATATAGCTATAGAAGGTACACCATATAAGAATGCCTCCCGAGCACCAGCTACCGTCCCGGAGTATACACTGTGGCACAAGAAATAAAAAGAAGAATGCTTGCCAAAATTAACTTTTATGCAAAGGAAATACTGCACTTAGTATAAATTTGAAACTTCTCAACATCAGTATTATAGAACGACAAAAGATGCATCTGCATTCACTAAGTTAAACATTCAAAAAAGGAAAACATGCACTGAAAAAAAGTTATCCCATTACAATCAAACAACATGTCGCAATCGGCCTAGATCATTTACATGTCATGATAAATTGATAATAGGTCATGAACCAAGCACTTGAGAGTTAATCAAAGTGCATATGTATGCACTAAGCTAAACATTCAACAAGAACTTTTTTTGAAGGAACATTCAACAGGAATTTGTACTTACCTGTTTTGAGTTGAGAAAAACAAGATAATCTGTAAGTAAAACCAAGGCAATAGCCTAGGTATTTTTAGGGAAAAAACTAGTTCATTATACGTAAATGAAGAATGTTAACCTATATGGTTCATTCATATTATATTTCTCACATAACTACTATAGTAAGACTCAGTTCCACGCAACAAAAATGAAAAAGAAAAGCATGTTCGTTCCTAGAGAAATAGAAATACTCTACAGTACTTGAATAAGGTAAAATATTTTACAAAGATGAAGTTTATCATAATATATTAGTAGACAGAAAAATATTGGAATTAGACAAGTTTGACATATCACTAACATGTGGTATCCACAGTTGCAGCCTATGTTGATCCCACTGATAACCTGAAGAAAATATAAGTAGGTTTAGTCACACAATATAGGACAAATGAAAAGAAATGAGGAGATGTGAGCAGCACAGTGTTGTATGCAACTGAGCTATTGGATGGATGGGCCAGTTGTGCACAGCATACTTAATGCCCACATATAAAAGTATTAATGCGAGACTAAAGTATCTTGAAGTTATACTAGTCACTGACCAGATCAGGAACTACACCATCAAAAAGTTTCCCAGAGATTCCCAATGAAGCACAATCAGCAGGAGTGCCTGTAGAACAGAAGTATGGTGATACAAAATCTTGACGTAGAGTAAGTTGGACCACAGAGCTTTCTAAAAGAAAAGAAAGGAGGTGGACCACAGAGTACGACAGTTGAATACAACAAGGTAGATACACGAACCTGAAACTGCATAAGCTGACGCACCCTCAATATCTACACGTTTGGCACTAAGTGCCCGATGCCAAGTAATACCATGACCAACACCTGACTGGTCCCTGCGAATCATTTAAAAAGTAGCAGGTAAGATGTTAATTATGATGTTACTTTTCTCAAAAGTTATCATTTTACTAAAACAAACATTTAAATATCCAGCTCATTTTGTTCATCAAATGCCTGAAAAATGAACATTAGGATGTTGTATCATATAAATCATGCTTCTAGAATATTCATGATATGCACTTAGAAGAATGAGAAGATAAGATCAATGTGAAATTTTGCCTTATTCTCAATACTTCACGGTCCTAGAGGACAACAGGTGAAGCATAATATGGAATATTAACTTAGGTCTATTTTATCATTTAACATTGATAAGTCAACCCAACTAGAAAACTGCCACTAAATGCTATAAGATAGATAATTTAACATTGAACTACAATGCATCAGTCTGATGAAACACTACAGGAACTCATATTCATGACTCATTTCCAGAGAAGGCTTGCCTGAAGTTCATGGGTGAATCTCGTCTGAATTTTATCAAAGTTAATGCTACTTCGCTCAATTGAAAAATATTTTCAAATATGTAGAAGTGGCTTATGATGTTATGCACAATTGGTTAATAATCCTGCATGACAACCTTTCACATCAACAGAATTCCAGGTTCCATCATATCGAAAAAAGAAACTTCTCTGTTCTCCTAACACGAATGAGAATTTCAAGGAAATCAATGGATGCTAAAAGCACAAAGAAAAAAGATTAATCTTTCACGCAGTGCATGAGCGAGGAACTTGATCCTGTTAGCCTTTTGGTATTTTCATCTCTTCTGTACACCATGAATTGGTAGATCGAAGATATATGGAAGTCATGGCAACAAGCTTTTACCCACAAATAGTTATTCTTGAGAAACTTTGATAGTTTTTCGGGACTCTAACATGTTGATGTATCAAACAAACCTCTTGGTTACAAGCAAGATCGAAAGATCTAAGTTGGCTTCTATCTTGTCAAAAGGAAAAGGGATTAGCTTTTGACATGCATGAGAAGCGGAAGGCCTAGAAATCGTTCCAAGTCATCGGCTTCATGCGAGGACGTAATCTTCCGTCCATGGCCAGATGATAAGAACTTTACCTGAAAGCATCCGACGCAATGGTACAGGACTTCAAAAGTAGGTTCTTTTCTTTATCAATAACGCGAAATTACTAGCAAAAATGATCACAATACACCAACGATCTACTCTAATTCGCTGCATAGGAATTGCATGCCAAAACCGGTGGCCAAAGGAAAAGGGCGTGCGCAAATCATCCTCGTAAAATTCTTGGATGAAGGAGAAGGATGTGGGATTACTTGTCGGGGGCGGAGACGAGGACGCGGTAGCGGCCGGCAGCGACGAGGAGGTCGACAAGGCAGCGGAGACCCGGGGCGTCGATACCGTCGTCATTGGTGATCAGCAGGGTGGGCCGGACGAGGCCGCCGGCGACGACTCCGTCCATCGTTGCACTCCGGAGGAGGAGGAGGTATTGGTTGGTGGATTGCTTGATGATGAAGCAGCAATGGCGAGGGAGAGGAACCAAAACCACCAAATAAAAAAAAAAGGCAGCCAGTCGATTCGCCTCCTTTTCTTGGAAATGTTGGGAATCAGCAGCAGGTGATTGAATGCGTTGCCAGCTTCAGTAATTATTTGGCCGAAAGAAATGGTTTGCGGAGCAGTGAGGGAGCGAATGGCCTTTCAGACTAATTTGCCTTCTTATGAGCCGGACAAGTATTCCCGTCTCTTTTTTTTCTCTTCTTTTTTTGGCTAGAAAAAGTAGTATTCCCCATTACTAAAAATGAAATTAAAAAAAAGTAATGTACTCCAATATCAATTTTTTTTCCAATTGTGAAAGGAGATTAAGCCCGAAGTCTAAGGACCAAAGTGTTAATTAATAAAATCAAGCAGCTAATGCACCCATTACATTCTAAGAATTAGAGATTATAAAGAAAATCGTAAATACAATTTTAGGAATTGATTTTTTTTGTTGAAGTTAAAAATTTATTGTAAGTGTTTAGATAAAATAAAAATATTGTCTTGTATTAATAATCAAATATATATTTAATTATATGATTATTTTCTAACAATACAATATATATTATTGAATTTATTTAAATATTTTTTATTTTAATATTTTTTTTCTATCAATATATTTATGGTATTATATTTGCTAGAAGATAGAGAGTGCGTAGCATATTCGTGTGTTGCATAATGTATAGCACACAAATTACCTTATTAAATTTTATTCAATGACTTTGATATTATTTTTTATTAATTCTAATAGAGCTTTTTATACACGAGAGTGATGAACTTGTTTGAGCTGATTTCTGTAACAGGATAAATTCAAGTTCAGTAGAGTGATCGACATGAGCTGAAGGAATTGACGACCACTGCACATGTAAGTTATATAAGAAGAGTCATAAGTGTGCAGTGGGCATCCTAAGGATATAAGCGGTCGACCAACATTAGAGGGAGAGAGAGCATATAATGAGCAGCACCAGAGCATAATCGATCGACCAAAGATATAGGGAGGTCGACCAGTATTAGAAGGGAGTGCATATGGAGGAGCAAAGCATAGACGGTCGACCAGTGGTGTAAAGAGGACGACCGATAATGAAGAACAGTGAGGGATTAGAGGAAGATCGGTCGATCAGAAATAAAGAGAGGACGATCGAAAGAAAAGAGCTAAAATGAGTAGGTCGCCCGGTGATTGATGAATGGGCGACCCCAATACACAAAACTTTCTATACAAAGTTGGGGAGCGGTCGTCCGGAGGGCTCAGGAGGAGACAGTGGAC
>LTAE01002040.1:0-37872 GCA_001647135.1 Pontederia paniculata | reverse complement strand
AGGTGGAAAGACAAAAGATCTAGAATTAAGAACTAAAACAAAAAAAGGAGAAGGTAAAAAAATAAAATAAACTAAAATAAGAAGAAATAAATAAGAGTGAGTAAAAAAATAATATGACATCATTATTATTACATAATGAATAAATAATGGTAATAATCTAACAATCATTATTTCAAATCAGCATAAACATTCTATATATGTAATAAATAATATTTTATATATATATATAAATTATAAGTAAGTTATTCTTATATTTTATATAATATTAGTTAGAGAGACAATGAATGTATAGCTTTGTAAATTATAGCAGTTCACTCTCTCTCATATTTGCATATAAATTTAATAATATAGACATATGAACATTGATCCACGATAATAATTTACCAAGAAGAGATGAGATACATTTTAATTTATAGCTCCGCACATATATTTTATACTATTAATTATATTATATACTGTAAATTCTTATAAATAATATTATTTTAATAAAATTCGGTTCAACCCGGTCGAATTTGATCGAACCGATCCAACCGTGTTTTAATTGTATGTTCGATTTGATCGCCGATCCGATTATGATAATATTGTTTTTTTTAATCTATCGGTTAACTGTGCATAAGTTATTTTTATCATACACCACAATAACATACGTCACATCAATCAAATGAAAAAAATTGTTAAATCCATCTGTTAACAGTAGATACGAGAGTGACATATGGCACCTAAATAATTTATGTCACATCAACCTACTAAAAAACAATTAATTATTTTTTATAAATATATTTACTAAAAAAACAATAAAAGTATTTTTGCATATTTTTTTCTCATCCTAAATTATAATTCTATTGACATATTGCCGTCTAAACTTTAATATTATGTTAAACATTAACATTATTCATTTACTTCTCTTTTAAACTGTAATTTATTTACTTTTATTCTTATTTAATTTTATCTATTTTAATTTTAAAAAAACTATTAACTAAACAAATAAAATGATCCGTCAACAAATTATGTGAGGAGTTAGATCTTTTTTTTTCATTTTTTTAAAATTAAATACTTAGAATTAATCAAGGGTCCAAAGGTAAATATGATGAGGTGAAATGAAAGTGTTCGAAAAGTTGAGGGGAGTTAGAAGGATAATATTAAAATTTAGATGATTAATTAAAAATATGTTATAGTTTTAAAGAAGAAAAATAAAATTGACTCATGAATAATAGTAAACTTTCTAACACTTATTTTTAATCCATAAATAATGTGGCGCAGAAATACAAGTGTCAAACATGCCACTAAGCCTAAATTTTTAAGTAACAAAAGTTGGTAGGCTTGAATTCTGATGAACATAAATAGAGTAATTTGCACAATAAGATTCAAAATTATGTGATCGAAATCACAATTTTATCAAAATTGAGTGACTCACCTCAATATTTAGTTTTGAGACTGTCATTCTTAGCAAATAAATTAGTGATCTTAATGCTTTCAAATGATTTAGCAATGACATTAATTAAAGTGACAACATGTGAAACCCGGATTCCTCCTCCCTGGGCGGAGGGGGCCGTACTCGAGTGCACTTAACCGTGCCTTCCCGTTTTCTCTCCCCCTCGTCATGTGCAATGCTTCCTGGTTTGTTATCTCTTTATGGCACCCAATGGCATTAGCGAGGGGTGTCTTTTCACACACACACATATATTTTTCCGCCAATGAATCACGTATAATCAACTATTATAGGATGGAGGCAAAGAGCGTCTACTAGCGCGCAAAAAAAAATAAAGAGGATGTAGGCAAAAAAGGTATATTAACGCATCAAAAGTAACTATACTTTTTTATAAAATATCTTAATCACTATTCAATTTTATATAAAAAAATATTAATATTTTCTATACAAGTGCTCTATATATTCCTTCTTCTCTTATACTATAGTTTGTGTTTTGAAAAAAGAGATTAATAATTCTGAGTTCAAATTCTAAAAATATCATCTTAATCAAAATCTGCCTTCATCGTATCTCTGTCCGAATAATAAATTAATCATGTGTTAATAATTTTAAATATGGTATTAGATAAAAAAACTAATGAATAATGTATATTAAAAAAAAGGTTATTTTCATAAACTTCTTTCGAACTATCGTAAAAATTTATATTTAATTTTAATATATAAAATCGGACAGATACAAGTCTAAAATTTTCTCGATTGACTAATTTTGTTCACCAATCTGATTTTTTTATTTTTTTAGCTATTTTAATTTATTAAATTACTCTTTTACCTTTCTTCTACTTCCTTACTATCTCTCTCCTATCCTTCTTTAATCTTCTCTCCCGTCTCTCTCTCTCCTCTCTTTCTCTCTCGCCTCTCTGCTCTCTATCTCCTCTCGTCTTCCTTTCTCTCTCTCACTCTACTCACCTGCGCGCGTAGGCGAGCATGGCCAACCGAAAGAGAGAGAGAGAGGTGAGAGCAGGAGAGAGTCGCCGACCGGAAGAGAGAGAGAGATGAGAGAAGACAAAAAAGAGAAGAGTGAAAGAAAGAGTTTGGAGAGAGATAAAATAGTTTTTTTTTAATTATAAGAATAAAATAGTAATTTAATAAATTAAAATAATTTTAATAAATTGAATGCCCGATGACTGGACTAAATTGTCTAATTTAAAAATGTTTAGGCATAGACCTGCCCGATTTTATATCAGGATTAGATATGAATTTTTGCGATAGTTCGAAGGAGATTTACGGAAATAACTCTAAAAGAAAAGCACGACAAACTATGGGTTGTTGATGCAAGAATATATATATATAGTGAAAATAATTAAAATGTTGTATCAGTTCAAACTGGAAGGATACATAACTATATATTAATTACATAAACTTGGAGGACTGAATGTTGTTTTTACCAGTGGTTTCATCTTGATTTGTGGTTTATGTGTTAATCATATGAATTTGACTTCATTTGTGATTAATGATAACAAAAAGTTGTTCAATGGTACATTTAGTACAATTAGCATTTGATATTAGGTTATATATTTTTTCTTTTTTTTTTTTGGAAAAAGGAACAAGAAGAAAAGAATTAATGTTGGTAACGACAGCCAAACCAAAATGGACAAACATAAAGACGATGAAGAAGGTATTCATTAGGCATTAGCAGTTAAGGAATCTTTAGGTTGATCCAAACAGCTAGAAGAAGCTGATGAGCCGGCCATTCAAGCATGCTTCCATATCTTATTATCTATACCATTTAATTAAGCTTAGGATGCTGTGTTCCATGGTGGTGTTGCATGGCTGCAATCTCACAAAACAAATAAATAAGGGTTTAAAACCTGTTGATCTTGCACCCCAAACATGCCACTGCAAGCTCTTTTTTTTTCTTTTGGCAGCAGGTACCAACAGCTGCATGCATACTGTGCTCCAAGAAGAAAAGGGTCATCTGATCAGACGTCTGATGCGTACTCTCTTTGGATCTCTTTTTTTTTTCTTGCAATCATGCATCTACTCTCGATCACAAGGACAACAAATGACGGATTTGAGATGTGGAGTTATGCACATGTACATGGAGATTAGGTCTTAATCACTGTCTTCATCTTCTTTACATTACTTTTTTTTTCCAAAAAAAGTACTTGTAGTCGCTTAAATGTTGGAAGGATCACGACTTTTTCTATTTAACCAAGCTTTAATAATTATGGCATCGGCCTTCTAATAAATTAAAATTATTTGAAATTTAAATAAACTGCAAAGATACTTTTTGTTTTATCATAAATATCAATATTGGGGGTGCAATGTTTCACCCCTCCACTTGAATATCGAAATGTCTCAAATTTTATTTTCCATCCATAAGATTTATGTACTTTTTTTATTTTCAATAATTTTTTTCCATGTATAAAAACTTTAATTGAAAATAAGCATGATAAAAAAAGTAGTGCAATTTTACATGTTTATGAATTATTTAAATCTTCTTGCGTACCCAATAATAATTTTTTTATGTTGTCAACTACGCTTTCTCTCTTTTTTTTTTAAATTTTTTTCTTCAATGTAAAAGGAATCGTCCTCTCCCTAACATCTATCATCCTTGCCTTCTCGTTGCCGGCCACCATTGCCTTCTCTTACTGTCACCGTCTGCCGATCATTATCGGCCATCCACCTTCCTTGAATAATTTCAAATAATTGTGTTTTATACAAATAAGAATCTCCGGCCTTCATTTCCTGAATGAATAATTTAGAACAATTGTCGAGATAATTTTGTTAAATCAGATAACTTGTTATAGTTATAAATATTATGTATTTGATTTGCAACTTGTTTTTTTTTCTTATTTTAAAAGAGATTCCAATGTCATCAATTTTTTTAGAGAAAAAAAGTAATATGCAGATATGTTTAATAATAAATTTTGGCAGAACAATTCATACTCTTTTTTCTCCCCTTCCGTTATTTATATTAAAACTCAACTTCCAATTGATCCTGATTATCCAAACTGAACGTTGTTTATATTAAAACTCAGCTTTTATTTGGGCTGGCTTCCTTTTTTATCATGATGTCAAACTCGGCCCAACATCAAATTCAGATGCATCCACCCTTTCTTTTCTTTTTTTTCTAGTTACAAGGATGGTATTTAGATTTGGTGCAAGTCTAGCGACCCTACAATCTACAAGTGGAATTTACAATATTTCGTTTCAAATCATAGGCAAAGATAACGAAGTTCAGTTAGCACGGATAGCAGTGTTGTGTTCTAGGATCGTCAATTTGGATTTTATTCTTTCTGCAGCCCGCTCGAAATTGGATTAGTCAGCTAGACACTAGTAGGTCTAGATCGACAAAACCATGGATACAGATAAAATAAGTCGCAAGATTAGAAAAATGAACCAAATATCAATCCAAAATATTAAAATTGTTTAAATGGTTAAGAAAGAAGTTTTTGGTGAAATGAACTTGTTAACACTCACAGCAGCAGTGGAGAATATTTCTACAGATTTGAAGACCTTTCCTGATGTCCTGATGAGCAATGGCTTCTGATCAGCACTACAAGCACAGGCTGGCTAAATCTAAAAAGAAAACAGTGCATGTATCTTTTTATCACAGAGAGAAAACTGTGTTTACAAGTAACCTTCAGATGGGGACTGTTCACCTTGCAGCTGCTCAAGTCCCTTTTTCTTTTCTCAACTGATGCAGAAAAAGAAAAGAAAATAAATAAATAAAATTGATGAAGAAATCTTCCTTCAGGATCAATCTCCATGTGGTGAATTGGAGATGCTTACATACATCCATCCATATTTAACTAAAGCAATCTAAAATATTACTTCTGTGCGGTTGACCTTAAACTTATATATTTCCTGCATGATCAAGGAGTTACATTCCACCACAGTCTAGTTGAGTTGTCTGCCAACGTTTTGCTAAGTTTCACCATATGCTTATGTTTACGGGAATTGTCGTCCAATCTTGATCGGATGATCGCCGCCAAAACTGCTGACTTTAGAAATTTTGGCAAATCTGGAGGATAAATTTAGTGTCACTTTATGTGTTCTATAAGGGTCCTTGTCACTTAACAGCTAACCGTTGAGGGGTATTCTTCAAATTTCCCGCGTTCTTCCTCCCTCACCAAACACATTGCTTGGCAACTGAGGGATTAGAATGCAAGTAAACCAGAGGTGACATGGGAAAAGAAAAAGGGATCACTGGAAGGTGATGGAGAGACCTGTTGATTCTCTAACATCTCCCAACAAACCAGTTGGTAAGCAATCATATACTCATGAAGTGGGTTGCATTCCTTCATCATAAAGATCCAGAAGCTCTCTGCTCCTCCAGTGTCCACCCAACTGGTCCTGAGTAGATCTTGATCGACCAAGAGAAGTGAATGATTTGGAAGATGGAGTTTTACAGACATGGCTGCAGGGTTTGCATGCTGTCTGTCTTTACCCTGTCACTGATGTTTTCTCGTGCAGGTTTCAGATTGATCCTTGAAGTGGTTGTGTGTGTTCTTTGCATGTATTCTTTGTTGTGTTTTATGTTTATGTTTTTGCTTGTGAAGCAGTGGCGTATGATCCATTGGACCCAAATGGCAACATTACTATCAAATGGGATGTAATGTCATGGACTCCTGATGGATATGTGGTCAGTGCCCTTCATAGGTCTTTTCTTTTCTTTTTGCTGAACATTTTTTTCACTCAAATAGATAAATTACGATCCTTCATATAGATTTCCTGATAATGTAGAATCTATCAATGCATAAGATATTAGAAATGAATATAGTCGTCAAATTTGGGGAACTTCTGATCATTGTGCAAGGTTTGCAGCAAAATATTTTTGAGATGTTTGCAATGCAGAGATGTTGCATTGCAACAAACCAGTGTAAAGGAAAATATTGAAATAATTCACTTAATTTTCATCAAATTCTTCAAGTGAGTGTGCAACTTGTAAACCTGTACTTGATAATTTAATATAGCATCATACAACTGCAGAAATTTTATGAGATGTCTGACTTGGAACCTGACATTTTAGTGAATCAGCAAACTGAGTAGCACAAAAACTACAGAATAGTACTTCACATACTGATTGATCTGCAACTTCTGTCCACACAAGGCGGTGGTGACCATGAACAATTTCCAAATGTACCGGCACATCATGAGCCCTGGGTGGACCTTAGGATGGACATGGGCGAAGAAGGAGGTCATCTGGTCCATGGTGGGTGCACAAGCCACAGAGCAAGGTGACTGCTCCAAGTTCAAAGGGAACGTACCTCACTGCTGCAAGAGAACTCCAGCAGTGGTAGACTTGCTTCCTGGAGTCCCTTACAACCAGCAGATTGCAAACTGCTGCAAAGGTGGGGTGATTGCTTCCTACGGCCAGGACCCAGCAGCTGCTGTTTCTGCATTCCAGGTGAGCGTGGGGAACTCTGGTACCACGAACAAGACAGTGAAACTGCCCAAGAACTTCACGTTAATGGGACCTGGACCCGGTTACACCTGCGGCCCAGCGAAGGTCGTGCCGTCCACCATTTTCTTCACGGCCGACCATCGGCGGAAGACTCAAGCACTTAGTAAGTCTCCACAGACATCCTTACTAATTTAAAGCCATATCTAGCAACTCTACTTGATGCCTTGAGCATCCTAATTGGTACTGAAAGTTCATAATTCTGCAGTATTTTCGGGCGAGCGTTTCATCATAAACATATATCTGATGATGCTAATTCTTGTGTGCCTTTTCAGTGACCTGGAATGTGACATGTACCTACTCACGATTTCTGGCCTCTAGGAACCCAACCTGCTGCGTTTCCTTCTCATCATTCTACAACAGCACCATCGTGGCCTGCCCATCCTGCGCTTGCGGCTGCCAGAACAAGAACTGCATCGAGTACTTATCCCCGTCACTTCATTTAATTTCCATCTCCAGCTGCTGAAACCTCAAAATATACAAGTTGTTGAATGGTATGTGTGCATGTTGCTGAAATCTGCATGCAGGAGCAACTCCAATCTGCTGAGCACAGTGGGCATCAACACCCCGAGGAAGGACAACGCGCCGTTGCTGCAGTGCACGCATCACATGTGCCCCATCCGGGTGCACTGGCATGTCAAGCTCAACTACAAGGAGTACTGGCGTGCAAAGATCGCCATCACCAACTTCAACTATCGCTTGAACTACACCCAGTGGACGCTCGTTGCGCAGCATCCCAACCTCAACAACGTCACCGAGGTCTTCAGCTTCGAGTACAAAGCCCTCATTCCATACGAATCCATCAGTAAGTACAAGAACATATCAGAGTTGTGGCAGTTGACCGATCACTTGATTGTTGCTGTCCATCAACATGTCAGAGAGTTGATATCTTTTGCTTGCAGATGACACGGGCATGTTCTACGGCCTCAAGTACTACAATGATTTGCTCATGGAGGCCGGGCCACTCGGCAACGTCCAGTCGGAGATTCTTCTAAGGAAGGACGTGAACACATTCACGTTCAAGCAAGGATGGGCATTCCCTCGGAAGGTCTACTTCAATGGCGATGAGTGCCTGATGCCACAGCCAGACGATTACCCTCACCTGCCCAACTCTTCCCCTCTGAGTGCTCAAGCTATGCTGCACGACTGGGCAGGTCTGGTACTCATTCTGATACTAAGTTTGTTGGGGTAAACTATTTCGAGTAAGCTCTCATCAACAGATAAATGTTTAAAAAAATTTGTTGTGTTGTACATATATAAAGGTACTCAAGGCCAAGATGTTTATCTTCGATTCACAAATTTATTTCATTATTGCTGTTGAGTGTGTTTTGTGAAGTCAAGTAATTAGCCTTGTTGATACATTCCAATTTACACAAAAGAAACTAGACAAACAAAATTCTGACACCCAGAAATTTGATAATAAAATGCCTCCCCATAACTTTATCACCATAAAGATGCATATGAAATATATATATGATATATCAATTAGCATACTTACAAAGAAAGCCCAGAAATTATATAGCCACAACATACTGTCATCACCATTATTCTGCTTTGATTTTACTTTGGTGTGCCAAGAGTTTTGCCATTTATACAAGAGGCAATGCATTACTCATTCTTAGTGAATGGATTCCAACTGAGAAAAAAAGAAGTGCTTAGAACATTAGATTTTGCATGATGCTGATATAACTGAAGTAGCAAAGAGGCAACAAATGTAATTAATTAAACATTCTACAACAAGTGTTTTACTCTAGTATACAAACTTTATTAAAATTTTAAACGTCATCACCCTCTAATCTTGTACAACAAAGATGGTTCCATGAAAAATGAATAAATTATGGCAAGTGAACTCATGCTAATACCTAGCTACAAACCGAATTCCAAATATCGATTTACATTACGTAGATGCAGTTGGATGCCATGACAAGCCTAAATCTCTTTCTGTAGGCAATTGAGCATTCCTCTCCTGATAATTAAGCTTCCAGTAACTTGTGTCTTCATGCCGTAAATGTTCATAAAATTCAGCTAATCCAAAGTGTTTAACTATATGTAAAATATCAACAATGCCATAGCTGCCCAAAAGATCATTATTGGTGTAACTGGCAACCGAGGGCTAGCATTTGGTAGCCACGGATATGCATCTGGTGGAGGCATGACACAATTGTCACCATTGAAGTATATCCGTCTTGGGAAGGCCCAACCCTTGTCGAAGGTGAAGGTTGCTGAATCCTTTCGGAAAAGTAGTTCTGATTGTACGTTCCCATAAGGTCCTGCTTGCATGAGTAAGTCATTGTAGAACTTGACACCCCAAAGCATTGCAGTATCATCTGCAAGAAGAAGGAAAATATTAAGAACCTAACAATTTTGCTAATAATCCTCGCAAGTCAATACACATCCATTGAATAATGAACAATTTATGATGATAAAGGTGCCATCAGAAATTTGGAAATGAATATTCCCAAAACAAATATATAAAAGACCAATATGATGGAAGTTAGGAAATACTGGAAAAGGGAAGCAAAAACATAACCAATAAATATGTCGAGCCCTTGGATGAATAGTATAACTTACTTATTCCTCCATAAGGAGTTAATGCCTTGTAATTGAAGCTGAATATTGTTGTGAGATTATCTAAGTTGGGATGTTGGACAACAAGGTTCCATTGAGTATAATTCATCCGGTAATTGAAATTTGTTATTGTGACCTTTACACGCCAGTACTCCTTGTAGTTGAGTTTGACATGCCAATGAACTCTTATCGGGCACATATGTGATGTACACTGGACCAAAGGTGTAAGTGTGGATTTGCCAGGACCATTGATGGCAGAAGCTAAATAAGGTGAATCTCCCCTGTCACATTGCATCAAAAGGTATTGTTAGATTTAACAAATTTTATTGATAGAGTATTTAAGCCAATGGTGATCAAACTTACTCCACACAGCTTCCTGGCTGAGTTTTGTTGTTTTGACACCCACATGTGCACGTTGGGCAGTTCACAATAGTGTCATTATAGAAAGATGAAAGTGATACACAGCATGTCGGAGTTTTCTGAGATAAAAATTGGGAATACGTGCAAGTTACATTCCATGTCACTGCATTGAAAGAGCAAAACAAACTTTAGACAAAAATTTTAATGAAAATTTACAAAAGAAATCAGACATTTTCTCCAGAAATCACAGATAAATATGAATTTTATTTCTGCTGATACAGATCAATATGGATGCTAGAGTGTCTCTTAAAGTTGTAATGTTCTGGAATCTGAGGTTAATGTGACTGTGTGGAGGTGCCATCTAGCGAAAGAAACTTTATACCTGCTATATACGTGTTAGTGTTACCAACTAGAATGTATTTACTCAAGACTTACTCAGAGCTTGTGTCACTCTTCTTCCATCTTGTGTCCAGAATTTAGTAGGTTTGACAATCTTTCCAATTCCACATGTATACCCGGGCCCTGGAGCTTTTAGCGTGAAGTTTCTAGGCACTTTGACAGTCTTGTTTGTGGTTCCTGATTGACCAACACTAATCTGGAAGGAGCTTGCAGCATTGGAAGGATCCTGGTTCCATGAATTAATAACTCCTCCCTTGCAACAGTTGGCAATTTGCATGTTGTACGGGGTTCCAGGAAGTAGATCAACCACTGTTGGATCCTTCTTACAGCAATGCGGAATGTTGGCTTTAAACTTCGCGCAGTCACCTTGCTCTGTAGCTTGGGCTCCAACCATAGACCAGATAACCTCCTTCTTTGCCCATGTCCATCCAAGTTGCCAACCAGGTGCTTGTATATGACGATATTGCTGGTAGTTAAACATTGTAACAACAGCCTGAAAATGATCAACATTTCAAAGTTTTAGTTTTGAGAGCATAACAACTTTACAATTGTCATACTGATATACGACTGCATGAAACATATCAACATTGCAAATTAATTAATTGGTTTCATGTTGCTCTGAAATCAGTATGGGCATGTTACTTACAACATAACCATCCGGAGTCCACTGCATAACGTCCCATTTGATCGTTATATTTCCATTTGGGTCCAGTGCATCATAAGCCTCTGCATAGATAAAAAGATACAATGTTGTCAGGAAAGATTACAGCCTGCCTTTCAGATTTTTCAAGCACAACGATCCGACTACAAAACTTGGATCCGCAATGGAAAAAGATGGATGAAGATAGATCTTGGATACAAATCATAGCATTCTAAATGTCATAACAGTAAGCATGGAGTCCAAAGAATAAGGAATCTGAACTAGGAATTGATTTTCTCTCAACATTAACAATTGGAAAGAAAAGTACTCTCAATCTATTCACAAGATCTAGATGTGTCTAAAATATACAACGTCCTCCCATTAAATAACAGTCTGCATCTAGTCAATTTTACAGCGCTATTTTTATCATAAAAAAAAACTAAAAGTTCCATACAGAATCCTCTCTGATAGAAGCCAATTTCCCATAGTTAAGTAGCCAATGCAAGTCCTTCTTGGAAAAGATAACATGATCAAATCAAGAAACAGATGAGGTAACAGCCATTGAATAAATCATGATTTACAGAGAACGTGTTTCTATTGCTAGTTGTTCCAAAAGAAACGAAGCAGCGATCTATGAACTAAAGCATTTCAATAGACAAACGACATAGCTGAGCATAATTGAGGGGAAAGAATATATTCTTCCATTAAACAAAATCAAATGACTGGAGGTAGGACAGAGATCTGCTAAAAAACCAGGTTTCAATTTGCGTCGTTGTTAACTAATCTGCAAAATTAGGGGCCTAAAGTAAACACCAAGGAAGCAACTCAATTGGTTCACATCTAGAAACAACAAACAGTTCACTGAGCTGAAACGAGTGGGCAACATACGGTGTCAATACCTCAAAATCCAGCAAATTTCTTGCCAAAAAAAAACTAGATCTTGGGCCATAAAAATCAAATCTTTGGAAGAATGGAAGAGATTCACTGACCTGTGGCTGGTGACAGTGAGGAAAAAACCAGAAAGAACAGTAGGGCAATGGCAAAAGGAGCGAGCTTTGAGGTGGATCTGGCAATGGGGAAGGCCGAGGAGCAGAGATCCATCCACATTGCTTGCTGCAGTAGAGAGGCCTTTGCAGACCACTATCAGCAAGATAATGGCTATGGAACAGAGGAGCACAGATCTTGCTTCCCTTCTGTTTCTTCTCTTCCCTATGAGTGAAGAGAGGAGAAGAAGAGCTCCTGTGTACGAGAGAGGCGGAAGGTAGAGTATAATATAAGTGATTAAGAGACTGTTTTAGAGAAGTTTCGTAACACTACCACCACGTTGTGATGATTGATCATGGTATAAAAAAAATTTACAGAGAGTAAAACTTTTTTGCATCAAGGAAGAGTTGCCAGCAGAGCTCCATGACCAATTCCGAAACTATCCTCTCAGGGCCTTCTTAATTACAGGATTTCAGCATGGATTTTGTCTGAAAATTTCAGAGTAGAACTCCTCAAACTGCTGCTGGTGTGCTCACTGCTCACTCCTTTTTGTATTAATTAGAGGACCAAAAGAATTTTCGATAATAATTCTTGCATCCAAAAACAGTCCAAGTTAGGACATTCAAGTCAGCTAATTTTAGATGATAAAAATATTTTTTTTATACTGCAATAAACTAGCTCGTATGGTAGAAATGATTTAAGTTTAAATTTAAATTTTAAAATTTTGATCATAAATCACGAAAATTGTGATTTTTGCTAAGTAGGCTTAGCTTTCTCATCCGATTTATGTCTTATGTGACTTTTCTATTTTCCATTTTCCTTTCACGGCTTATTTTTCTCCCATGTGACATGATATGTAGGCAAAAGGTGCAGGGTCATATGAGGGAGTTCACATGGCAAGATGGTCCTGTTAATATATAAAGAGTATTTTAATAATGTCTTTTATGTGAACCCTGCATGAATTAAATACGTGGAAGGTGGATCCAGAGGAGCAGCTGGGGATGAAATTTCTACCATGAGCCGAGCAAAGTGTCGGCGAGGGCTCTATTACACCAAACGCTTTGGGTTATTATCAGATGGCATGTGAGACGACCACACAAATAAACTTCTTTTTATATGTCATACCATCTCCATCATTTGTTTGCTCCACTGTTCCTATCAAACACACACACACATCTCTCTCTCTCTCTCTCTCTCTCTCTCTCTCTTATATATATATATATATATATATATATATGGACATCAGATACATGATTAATTAGAGAGGACTAATTGATTCATGAAAGCCTCCCATTTCACCAGCTAAATGTGTGAGCTTTTTCTTCAAACATAGACAAGCTTAAAAGAACCATTATTGAAAATACAAGGGCAACCAAATTTGCACGAGAATGTAAAGAATATAATGATCAAATTTCGGATGTAGAGTTCTTATAATTATAATCACCCAAAATGATTATCTTTTAATTATAAAATGAGGTCAATGCCTTCCACAAAAGGAAAAAAAAACAATGTTCATTCAATTTTTGAATGTGTGTTGATGGAGATCAAATTAATTAACTTGACACCTGAAAATATAATCCTCCCAAACTCTTTATATTGGCAAGTAATCAAAGCCATTTCATTTGTTTTCAAGGTTACATGCATGTGTTTTCACTTATAAGGCTGATCAAAAAAGAAAAAAAAAGACTTTGAAGCTTTATATTTTATTTGATAATTCACAAGAAAATAATAAAGTTCATGCATGCTTTCATAATTTTTTTCTATTTTATTTAATGCAGCTTATTTTTTAATTAAGATTTTGTTTGCTTTGATAAAAATAATTCATAAGAAAATTATTTTTTTTGAAAACTAATCTAAAAATACTTTTATGTGTTTGATATATAACTTGCTCATTTTTTTATAATTTTTAGCCCACAATCTTTTAATCAGTAAAAAGTATTTTTAGTTGAGTATTTTATGCTATCAAATAGAAGAAAATATTTTTATTAGGTAAACGATCTTAAACTAAAGTCTAATGTGTTTTTGGTGGAAATTATATATGCCGCCAAGTGCATGTCATGCATGCAATTCCCCATCAGCAACAGCGCATGCACAGCTAATTACGGCTCATGGCCAACATTATATCATGCATATGACCATTCATAAAAATAATCAAAATTACACGTTACGTGTATATAAACTTAGTTTTTTACTACCAACTACTTGTATAATTCTTTATGGTATATGTTGTATTTTTTTATATTTTCTTAATACTAAGGCATAAACCTTCTTTTATAATTAATTGAATAAAATTAGCCTTCAAATAATCATAAAAGCACTTATATATGATGTTTTGCATCTAAGATTTACCACTTATGTCTACTTGAATTAATTGATCAAACTTACATTTTGCAAACCACAGTTTTGAGAGTTGTAGAAATTTGTTTGTTCCATTTTCTTCTCTTTGGAAGTTCAGACGTTATTTTAATCCCAATTTATTGTTTTTTTCCCAGTGGGAGAATCTAAATCATAAACTATGTTTAACATGTTTTGAATAACAAAAGAAAGAAAAGAAAACAAGAATTATTTAATGACTCACCAGCCTCATGATGGTGTTGTGTGCCCTGGAACTCGGTATGATTTCTTAATTATGTGGCCTCATGAGGAGGTTTGTGAGATGTGCAGCGGCCTGTTTAATTGTTAGTTGGATGTTGATGGGCTACTTAGAATTCCAAAAGCATTTGACAGCTGAAACCATTATTACTTATTATATACACATGCAGTGAAAGGAATGTGGCACCGGCTATTAGAATAATAATAATAATCTGAAAAGCTTAATGTTGATGGACTACTTAGAGTTTAATTCGGCAGCACTACAGAAACAAGGGGAAGAAAGTAATATAATGATTAATTGACTTCACATATACTTCTAGATACATAAGGTGATAAAGTCACAGCAAATCATCTTAAACTTTGTCGAGAATTAAAAAAAAAAAGCAAAGTACATTTTAAAAAAAAAATGTGAATTCTATATGGGTCTGGCACTAATTTAATTTGGAATGATGAACTTAAAATTTAAATTTTAGTTTTGAAACTTCGTTTCAAAAATCGATTGGCGAGCACGACTGGTGGTTGAAACAAAAAATATTTTGTTAAAATCAAAATTGAGTTCACGGCACAAAATAACTCTAGGTGACCGGCTCCAATAAGAAAAAGAGGAAGAAAAGTTTAATATGTATTGTGTCAAACTTGAATGCACCAAATAGAGATAGATTATTAATTTTAATTTAATTTGAAGTTCCAACTTAATTTTATTTTAAGTCATATAAAATCACTATATATATGGTTGAAAAAGAATATATATATATATATATATATATATATATATGTAAGAATATCAATGAGCGGGCAATAATGATCAATCACAATGCAAGTGAAGAAGAGGATTAGGAGATGATGATCAGGAATATTAGAAAACTCAACATCGTTAACAAATTGACAAATAAGATATGTTCCCAAATGGATTCTTCATAGATGAGTTTTCTTGTATAGATGAATTCATATTAAGGATTCTTATTTTAGTCTATTTAATAATAATTTAACATGATCTCTTATTGTCTCAAATAATATTTTAGACCCTCATATTCTATCATGCTTCGGAATTATTTTCGTATAGTTTTCTACACAAACATTTAGTATAGGTTTAGTCATGATTTTCATGTTTTATTCATTATATTGTGTCTATGAGTCAGAAGCTACCATATATTCTCTGTTGATTATTTTTTAGGCAAAATAGTCTCAAAAATGCAAGCAACTACAAGATCAAATAGCCCGAAACAGCCAAAGATTCAACACCAACAAGGGCCGCGTTCATACGAAAACGGGTCGTGTCCTGCTCTCAATCATTCATTGCAATTCTTGTTCAAAACTCAGATCGTGCTCACCAAAATGGGCCATGTTCATGTCACATCAGCTTAGTGCCACGATCGTGCTCAACGATAAAATGGTGGCTTCGCAAAATCAAAAGTTGCCACATGTCAACGATGATGTCAAAATCGTTCGCGTTCGAAATCGTATATGAATCAGACTCTATGTCAGCTCAACTCTGGCCGTTTTTCTCCCAACGCGGGTCGTGTTGTCACATTCAGAGGCGGTTCGACGGAACGGACGATTGATGATGATAACTTGACGTGCAAGACACAAACAATTGATTTTAACCATCCGATCTAGGGCCCTTATATCAACTTTTTCCTATAAATAGGATCCTTTGTAACCCTAGAGAGAGATCGTTGAATTAAAAATTCAAGTCTTGTGCCTGTAGCTTTGGTGTGGAAAGGAGGAGACCCGACGACGAAGTGCTGACGAAGTTCTGGAGAATATGTTAGTCATAGTCTCTTTTCTTTAGTTTAGTTTATTGGTTAGAGAAGAACTTTGTTAACCCTGTTAGTCTTTTGGATTAATTTATTCTGAATTATTGGATGAACTGGCATCTAAATATTTCATTATGATTATTGAGTAATTTATTAACATTAATAGTGAGATATTGTTAGTGTTCTTACTCTAAATTTTCGTACCTAGTTTTCTTCTAGATTTTTATAATCGAGATTTTTGTTTTTGGCCGATGAGAAAACAGACCGTGTTGGACTAACACGGCCCGTTTAACTTTTGTGCGCCGCCATCTATTTGCATGTTTTCTTTGAATATTATATTCGGTGAAGAACGTGGCCGCGATTGTAGCCAACTCGATCGTGTTCTTCTCCTCGTTTTTCGACCCTTTGCGCTGCCGTTTGAGTATTTTGTTATTTTTCTCGAGAACGTGGTCGTGATTTTCACAGACTCGACCGTGTCCTTTCCCATAGCCGACTCGGGTCGTATTGTTCACGCGCCCAGTTCTGCCGTCTCCTAAATATTTTATTTGTTTTTTTAGACGAACACGGTAGTGATCGTCATCGACTCGACCATGTTCTCTCTCATCATCCAAAGAGCCGCATTTTTCACAGGCCAGACGCGAGCCGTTTTGGACACAACGCGGGCCGTTTTCTGCTTACTTAGTCGTTTTCATGGATTTACCTATTCGAATGCAAGGATCTATGTCTATTTGTTTCTAGAATTTATAGATTGTGGGTTGCTATTCACTCGAGAGAGGCCTAGCAATTTAATATTTGATTTCATCGAGTTTTAACTTAATTAATTTTGGGATTAATATTTTCACATATTTCTGATTTGAATCATGATTAAATTAGTTAGGTCATCCGAAAGGAGTCATATATATTTAAATCAATCCTTCTGCCATTCTATATTCAGAGATTTTTATTGATTATATCTAAAAGATAACAGTAGTGAAACAGACTTCTATCCCTAACCAACCTAATCTATTTATCTTTTTAAACCTTTCAAAAACTTAGATCTCATCTTTTATTTTTTTTCTTTATTTTATCTTTTCTTTTTCTTATCTTTTCAAAACAAACTTTTAAAACTTTCCTTTTTTAAGTTTTCAGATAAGATTTTGGATTTTAATTTTATTAATTTCTGTGGGATCGACAACTCAGTATTCACTCTTTATTACTTGAGCGATTGATACACTTGTCGAGTATTTTTACACGTGTGATTTTTTGCATCAAGTTTTTGACGCCATTGTCGGGGGACTTTTGAATTTAATTTCTGATTATCTTATTCTGTTAGTTTGAATTGTATTACTTTTCAATTTTTTTTGTGATCGTGTATGAATTGAGCCGACAAACAAAGGGATTTGGAGCCGACATGGACCGCGCTCGTTACGAAATGGCCCGTGTTCTCTGCTTGTGTTCGGAACACCACTGTGACACTTTTCGCGTCGGTAAGGTGCTCTAACATTTGCCGTATTCACCTGGAATATGGTCCGCGTTCATCTGGAACGTGCACATCACAACGTGTTCACTAGTTACGCGCTTTCAATCCGGCCAACGTTCATCTAGACCGCGACATATTTTTAACCGACACAGACCGTTTTCTTCTGACACGGCTCATTTTCGTCCTAACCAGTTCGTTTGTTTTGTTGCGTTTTTAGTACAAATCACACAAATATGGAGTCTGGTAGTCACCACAACACCAGAAATTCCAAGCGGCCTCTGAATTTTGATCCTGAAATTGAAAGGACTGTTAGACAAACCAGAAGAGAGGCTAGACAGATGGCAGACAACAATCTTCCACCACTTCCACCACCTGTTCAACAACTTGCTTATCAGACCATGAGGGATTACACTTTTGGTCAACTTGCAGAGAGACCATGCGGCATCACATTGCCTCCAATAGATACCAACTTTCAAATTCGATATGGGACAATACAGATGATCCAGCATGATCAGTTCAGTGGCAATCAAGATGAAGACCCATTCAGCCATATCAGGAAGTTTATTCAATTATGTCATACTTTTAATATTATTGGAGTTTCTGATGATGCAGTTAGGCTTCATCTCTTTCCCTTCTCCTTGAGAGGGAAAGCATCTACTTGGTTATCTACCTTGCCTGCAGATACCATCACTACATGGGAGGGGATGAAGCAATGCTTTTTCAACAAATATTGTCCCCCACAGAAGGCAGCAAGGCTGGTCTCTGATGTCAAGTCATTCACCCAACATGATTCTGAATTAATGCATGAAACATGAGAGAGATTTAAAGAATTACTTTCTAAAATACCCCAGGACCTCATGCCTGCCACCCAACAAGTCAAGAACCTGCTAGATACATCATCAGGAAGCACCATCTTTGAAAAATCTCCTGAGGATTTGTACAAGATAATTGAAAATCTGGCTCTAACCAACTGACAAAATGAGCATTCCAGAGTTCCCAAGAACAAAGGAATTTATCAAGTGGACAACTTAACACATCTAGGAGCCCAGTTGGAAGCTCTGAACAAAAAGATGGAAGCATTGATGAGCACAAAACTTCCTATTCAAGCTGTGAAGACCCAGGACTTATGTGACATTTGTGGAGAGGGGCATCCTAATCATGAGTGCCCCAAAGGAACTAATTCTTCTTCTTTTTTTTGGCTCAAATGGAGAATGTTAATTACATTGCCAATAATTACTTTAGAAACAATCAAACAGGGCAATGAATTTGATTTAAGGATGCAACCCAACTACTCATTGGCAAACAATAGAGGACCTACACCTGGATTTCAGCCACGCAATGAGGACAGAGCAAGACCTAACCAAAAGTCAAATTTGGAAGATCTCCTCAAAAATTTTATGATATCTGTTGACACAAGATTTACAAATCAAGATGCGCCAATAAAGAATATAGAAAATCAAGTGCGACAACTAGACCACATTATGGCTAGAAGACAAATAGGAACCCTTCCTAGCAACATAGAGAAGAACCCAAGGGAGGAAGGCAAGCCCAAAGAACCCTAGATCCAGTCAAACTAAGTCAAGCTAACAACTATAAATTAGAACTACACTACCTAACCCCTATTTTTCTTTTTCTATTTTTTGTATAGGTTGTGTCAAATTCTGGTCGAGAACTCGGTCTATTTCTGATCAAAACAGACTGTGTTCGAAGGAAGAAAGAGGAACTGGTTAGTTGTCAAGCAAAAAAATGTTTACGAGCATGCAACTTAAAAAAATGGTTCGCGTCCTTCTTGTCAGGTGTCTCAGAATCTGCACCGATGCATCACATCAATCAACGAGTAAGTGAATGGTCAAACCTTATCTCAAAATCATGCAAGCCAAAATGGCCTGTGTTACGAACACGGCCCGTGTTCTTCACACGTCATATCTGTCAGCGCGCGTGCCTATGCTCCATGATCCACGCATCGCCTCGATTGTCACGCATAATTGCCCGTGTCCACCAACTGCATTAATGAGGTAAATTTTATTTTCTTTCTATAAAATAACCTCTCCTTCCTTTCTTCTCCATTTGTAGATCCGATATTTTTCGACCTTCACTCTTTGAACTCCGGCCGCGCTCATCTTCTTCACCGCGGCCGACTGCATGGGCAACTCAGGCCGCGTCGGTCGATCGATAGAGCGTAATCAGCCGCTCATCATCGCCTGCAAGCCGTGTCTCCATCTCCAACTCCGCCGTGCGCCGCCTCGATCGCCCGCGCTCTGCATTCTCGATTGGCAGATCTTCAATTCCAACACTTTTCTTCTCCACCGCGCCGACCGCGTCTCCAACTACAGAAACCTGCCGTGCGCCACCTCGATCGACCGTGCCTCTTCGACTTTGGCTGCACTCTTCTTCTTCAGTCATGCTCATCGTCTCTGGCTGCATCTACAGTTCTGGCCACGTACTCGAACATGGACCGCCTTCAACTTTAGCCGCGCGATGCCTCACTCCGATCGTGTGCAACCCTCGACGCCAGACTCCAGCCAACCGCCGCGCCCCTTCGTCTGCAACAACACGCTGCGTAGCTAAGCGCGTCCGAGAACCATCAAGTCTCTTCTTCTTCGAACAAGGTGCCTAATGAATCGAAGCACTCCAATGAGCCACGACGTCAACCTTCTGAAAATGGCTCATTTGTCTCAGCACGGACCGTGTTTAGCTCCTTTAACGCCCATCGTTTTCTCCAGCGTGGACCGTTTTCAGCTACAGAATGCCTCCCCGCAGTCGAACCTTATAAGTTATGGAGGAGGAGGCCCAAGCTCATATGCCAGACCCAACAATGATTCCAAGGCCGGTGCACTTTCAGTTCAAAGACTAAGAGCAGGAGCGATTATATCAGAGGATAGGGCAACTACCAGTTATAGCTACTAAATATGCCTGCCTCGACACTATGCATCAGATTGGGATCTATGATGATGTTGTTACACTTTTTGGGCGGGTCAACATGGTGAGTTTTTACTCAAGCAATGACCAACTTATGTTAAACTGATTTATGAGTTCTTGAGCACTTTCAAGGTCGAACACATCGACAGACTCACCCCATAGAGAGAGGTCCAGACGAGAGGTGCCCACTGTCTCCTCCGGATATACACCACATATTTTAAACTGACTTTGAGGGAACTCAATGATGTGTTTGGATTTTCTGAGCTTAACCATAATCCTGATAACACTAATTTCAGCCCATCTCATTTCTGGAGAGACATTATAGGAGAGGACCATCTACATCTGGCGTGCACCAAGGCGAGCAGGATCCAGAATCCAGTTCTGTGATATGTTCACAGGATCCTCTCCAGCACTATCTGTGTGCGAGGTGACAGTGATGGGGCTATTAACGAGACTGAGCTATTTCTGATGTGGGCGATGCTAGAGGGGAGACAGATTAATGTTGGTGCCTTCTTAGCTTTCAACTTGTAGAAATGTCCAAAGAAGACTACGGGGATCATCGTCGTTGGCGGCCTGGTCACAGCTATCGCAGAGCACTGCCGGCTTCATCTTGCACCCCTGCTACCTCTTGCACCATCCCAGATTGATCACATGAAGGTAATTCATATGAAACTTATTTCGATGATTCGGGATGAGCCATACTTTATTTTCAGAGGCCGCAAGGAGAAGATTGCTTGCAGCAATAGGGCACGGATCACAGTTCTGGATCGTGCCAACTGGCTTTACTTTCCTCCTCTATATACTGAGGATGAGCCTGAGGAGCCTGCACAGCGTACCCAGCCGATGGAGGGTCCCTCATATGCCAGATCTGATTATCAGTAGGGTCCTTCATATTCTCAGTAGGATTATCAGGAGGGTCCCTCATATTCTAGGGATGATTATTAGGAGGAGCCTTCATACATCGAGCCACAATACATATGCCCGAGGAGACTGCTCCCCCTTCAGAGCCACCAGAGCAGACCGTACCTATCAGCTTTGCTTATGTGCCGTAGTATGACTCTTCTACTTCTTCAGGTGCATTCGACTTTGCCGCTCTGCATAGCACCTTGGAGGGGATTCGAGCATATCAGACTGAGTATCACCAGGCAAACATGAGTCGTTGGGATTATGTGGATCGGTCTCTTGATGATCAATGGCACCAGCTCGATCAGATGTGGGATTTTATGAGAGAGGAGCGTCGCCGAGCAAAGGAGGACAGAGAGTGTATGGTCCAGCTAGAGAGGATGATGCAGCGCTAGCAGGATTGCCACATCAACCAGGGGCACTTTGGGACGGGACTATCTTGGCCTCCAGCACCACCACAGTTATGCATTTAGGTCATTTCTCCTCTTTGTTTTACTTCCATTTGTTTGCATTTTGTTTGTATTCCTTAAGCTTCTCAACACTGAGGGCAGTGTTTGATTTAAAGCTTGGGGATGTTGCATTTGTCATGCATTTATCTTATTTCTGCATTTGTGCATATTTGCTTGTGCACTGCATTCTGTATTGCATGCTATCAGAAAAAAATATTAGAAAAAATTGCATTATATCGTGTCAAATTAACTAACTTACTAACACTTACTAATTTCAAGTACTGACCTAAGAAAACTCTCTATATTATGAAATCTAATTGTTGTTGTTTTGATTGATTATCCCTGGAATAATGGGTTCTGGAAAGCAGTTAGTGCCATGTAAAATTATAAACTTTGTACTACATTATTTGTCTAGCTGACTTTTATTATGTCCTGATTATATGTGCATTTTTATTGAACATATTAAGTAATTGTTGAGCTTCTTTTGAATAAGTATAAATATAGGCAAATTGAAAAAAATTGAAAAATTTTGAAAAACATATTTGCATAACAATTGTTAAGGAGGTGCAAAAGTGTGATATGGAACCTTGGTGTATCCGGGTTATTAGATCCGTAGGGGATTTTTGCCTGGCAACTTAAGACCTTGTGGCTTGGGATCTGCCGATTGAAAGCCCATTACATGGATTACCTTGTGAAATGTAGAGGAGCACTAGAGCACTCAAATCATAATTGTGTTTAAAATATTCTTTTAGAACCAAAGTTTGTTCGGGCAATTAAACTCGAGGGTTGCCATAAACACCTGTTGGCCTAAGACCATTTGGACTAGGAGTCATCAGTTGAAAGCCTATTACATGGACAATCTTGTGTACCCTAACGGGAGATAAGAATTTAGAATAATTTCAACAATAGCTCAACTCTTACTTGTATTTTCAACATTAATGCAGCTATATGATTGACTGTTTTTCTTTTTGAAGCTAGACTTGTAATGTTTAACTATGTCTGAGTTTATAATTATTAAGGTTGGGATATTTGGAAAGAGGATAGATACTCTTGTGATAATCTTTGAAAAGCACAACAAAAGGAAAGTAGTTGTTGATGGGAGGAAAGCTATGATGAAATTTTCTTGAGCCTTGTCATTAAGTTTTTTCTTGAGGACAAACAAGTATTTAAGCTTGGGGATGCTTGATGCGAGCATAAATATACATTTGCACGCATCCATATCATATCATTTTTTGGCATTTAGTATATGTTTAGTCATGATTTGTATGTTTTGTTTATTATATTCTGTCTGTGAGTTAGAAACCACACATATGTTCTCTGTTGGTTAATTTTAAGGCAAAATAGTCTCAAAACTGCAAATAATGCAACTACAAGATCAAATAGCTCGAAACTGCCAAAGATTCAACACCAACACGGACCGCGTTCATACGAAAACAGGTTGTGTCCTACTCTCAATCATTCACTGCAATTCCTGTTCAAAACTCAGACCGTGCTCACCAAAATGGGTCATGTTCATGCCACATCAGCTCAATGCCACGATCGTGTTCTACGTCAAAATGGTGGCTTTGCCCAATCAGAAGCTGCCACGTGTCAACGATGACGTCAAAACAGTCAGCGTTCGAAATCGTGTATGAATCAGACTCCATGTCAGCTCAACTCGGGTTGTTTTTCTTCCAACGCGGGTCGTGTTGTCACATTCAGAGGCGGTTCGACGGAACGAATGATTGATGATGATAACTTGACGTGCAAGACACAAACAATTGATTTTAACCATCTGATCTAGGACCCTCATGTCAATTTTTGCCTATAAATAGGACCCTTTGTAACCTTAGAGGGAGATCGTTGAATTGAAGATTCAAGTCTTCTGCCTGCAGCTCTGGTTTGGAAAGGAGGAGACACGATGACGAAGTGCTGATGAAGTTCTGAAGAATCTGTTAGTCATAGTCTCTTTTCTTTAGTTTAGTTTATTGGTTAGAGAAGAACTTTGTTAACCCTGTTAGTCTTTTGGATTAATTTATTCTGAATTATTGGATGAACTTGCATCTGAATATTTTATTATGATTACTGAGTAATTTATTAACATTAATCGTGAGATATTTTCAGGGGCCATGCAAATTATGCAATTTGTTTAACAAAGGAGCCCAAATCCAAATATTAAAGCTCATGGGCCCAACCCTAAAGATACTATAAAAGTGAGGTTTAGCAGGCTTGAGCCTAGGGGTTGAAACAAGTCGGGCCGTTCGTGAGCAACCTATGGCCTAACCTATTTTTGGTCTGGCTCGACCTAGCCTTTCGAAATAAGGCAGACTTAAAATTTTAAAAAGCTTATCTACTTAAACAGGCTTAGTCTGTTTATGTAAGACCTGACCTTATAACTTATGAGGCCAAAATTTAAAACTAATAATATAACTATTAGTCTATTATATATTAATAATGGGAAGCCAGATATTTACCTAAAAAAGAGTGGAAATCCATATGTCCATTCATCTTCTATTTTTTTTGAAATAATATTAGATTTTTTTACTATCACTTTTCAATGCATCCTTTGTAATATTTTTTTGTTATTTGTCGTTGACTCGTTGTTGTTGAAGCTGCTAATTTATTTTTATCTTATGGATCTTTTATTATTTAAAATGTTGAATTAAACTATAAATTTATTTATAATTTTGTATTTAAAAATTTAAACTTGATATTTTATTTTTAATTATTTGTTGTTGTTGAAGCTAGAATTTATTTTAATTACATATTCGCATGAGAAGATATTTTTTATGATATATATTGTTGTTATGGTTAATCTCTTAATTTTTATCATAAGGAATAAATTTTATTAATTAATTATAATTATAGAGATTAATTTATTAATTTGTAAGCTAATAAGTTAAGTCAGATCTTTTAATTTTATCAAATAAGTTAGGCCAAACTTAATTGTTTGATCTGTCATAAGCCACATGCCAAATTTAAATAGTTTAATCTTATGAAAAACCTAATCTATTTAGTTGAAAGTCTTACTTGATCTGACTCGTGTCCAGCCATATTATTATTATTTATTATTATTATTATTATTATTATTATTATTATTATTCACGTTTATACCAACTTTTATTTATTTTCTATCGCTAACAAAATAAATAACAAACTTCTTTTAATCTCTCTTCGTTCTATTTTTTCCAGCCCTCAAGTTATTTTATTTTCACTTTGTTCTGTGCTCTTTTTACAAGAATTCCAATGCCGACTCTTCTTTCCTATTTCGTCTTAGCTTTTATGTAACATATACGCATTAGATGTCTTTGTTTGCAGTTTGAAGTTTCGATCTTTCGCCTTGGATCTTATGTGGCCTCGGGCCTCTTCTGATCTTTTATCCTATTAGATTCCTCACTGCCATCACTCGGGGAATGCCTCGGATTCTGCTTACTTTGATCCCCATCGAGGAGGCTCCCTCGAAAATTTGATCTGAAACAGAGGCCGAGAAGCCCCTTCTGTTGATATCGTCGTGCACAGCAGGTACTGTCTTGACTATGACGCTTCTTGTTAATTGGCGTGAATATTGTTATGCAAAAGATTGATACATTTTGTATTTTGACTGCGAGGTCGTAATGTTCGTCCTTTCTGAGGGGTTTTAGGCCTTCTGATCTTTAAATGCACAATGTCTGCGCTGATTAGATAAGGGGATTTTTAGGCGTTCTGATCTTTAAATTGGATTACAGAACCGAAAAAAAAAACATAAAATAAATCACTTGTATCAGTGTGGATGAGGAAACTACCGAATTGTGGATACTGGTTGGTGTGTACTTTTTGCACCCATTAGGAAATTTGGAAGTAGTGCGTCATTGTCCAGGTGAATGATGTAGAAGTGTTAGTCTGGTCGATAAAAGAATCTTTTTTCTTTTTTTTTTTTGAAATAAAGGTTTATGCATGTAAAGTCTTAAGTCTACCCAACGAGAACAAGCTTGCATTTTGAATTGTGAATAGTGCTTTTATGCAGTTCACCCTATTGGTGATAGTGCATATTTTAAGAAAAACTGTTGGGTTGCTCCTAAACTCTTGTCAATTCTGATACCATGTCCTCATGAATTTACATGAAACATTCTTTGATATTTTTCATCTATGATTCTAGCTTGGTGCATTTGGTTTCAGAAATTCAGGAAATAGAGATTATTTATTATTAGTACATTGTGTATGATTGCATTAAATTTTAGTAGTTGGCAAATGATGAACAATTCTTTACTTGGAAACATGAGTTTCTGACTTTGAAGGCTCACTTTTACCTTTTTTTTTTATATTCTCTTGTTTACAAGGACCCTATATCACCCATATCCTAAGAGATACTTTGTCAGGTACAGGAAATACTGAATGGTTTTTATACTTGTAAAATATTAATCTCGTATGGCTGACTCAATACATGGATCAACCACTAGAGGTTCTCTAATCTATGATTCTCCTTCAAGAATTAGATGTTAATATAAATGAAAACTGAATATTTGGGATATCTTCATAGAAGGAAAAAGTTGAATGAGATGATAACCTTAGGCTATGAGTTCCATTTAGGGTATGATTGGTTCAACAATCATTAAGGAGAAGGGAAGGGTAACAAAAGGGAAGGGATATTAGAGGAAGTAAATTAAAGAGAAAGAAAGTGAAAGAATTAATCTCGTTTGAATAACATAACTAAAGGGTAGAGAAGGGAATGACAATTTTATTTGGATGAATATATTCTTACAAATGTCTTTATATATTTAATTTCATAAAGTTAAAATTGGAAATATGTAATAAATGTATCTTTCCTGTCCAATACACTCAATTTTGGGGTTGAAACAAAAATGGACAAATAGAGGGGAATGGAGGTGATTAAAATTCTACATACTTTTTCTCCACTTTCAAAAAAAAAAAAATCTCACTTTTTATTATGTATAATTTATACTAATAAATGTTGGCTTATAAATAAATCTAATAATGGTCTATTGAAGGGTAATTTAAGAGTTGAGTGTGAAAAATATTTATCAACAATATTTTTTTCTTAATAGGTGGGATCTTACGATCTTATGATTTTCGATCTTAAGACCCCTTACAATTTCATGTAAGATCACAATCTTGACAATGTTAGCTGCTACTATGGTCCTCTTAAAAGTGATGGCAATGCAGAAAGCTGATAGTCTAAGGCGGTCTTTGTCAATATATACTTGATTTACCTTTTAATGTTTTGTTTGCATTGTAAACTCATCATTCACATATTCTCAATCAACATTTTGCTTGCAACATCTTTGACTGGTTATGGAATGGAGCACAAGAGAAAATATGAATGACTTGAAAGTTAAATGGTCAAAAGGATCAATGCAATTGTTTTTACCAATTAAGCTTCCATCTTCCTATTTTTTTATAGGCGTTCTGACAACTATTTCATGCAATATCCTTGTGCTTTGTTTTGCATACATTCATTCCTATTTTCACAAATTATTCTGCTTTTATGCAAGTATGTAAATATGGTGGCAACATAGGTTAAGTCTTGATACTCATATCAATAACCGGTTTTATTATCATTTTATACTTTCATTTCTTATGGATTGTTTTTTCTATATGAATAGATAAAAGCCACAAGTTATGTATGCATTTGAACCTTTTGTTCATTCTTATTTTTTTGTTTTCCTTAGACATAATGCATTTGTTTTCTTGCAGATTAACTTGTTCTCTTTTGAGATGTCTAATAACCCCCAGACTTCAAAGGACAATGCTTCTAACAACACTAATGAGTTGTCATCCTCAATGACTTCTGGTCGATACTGGAATGATTTTCTTTCAAGTTTTATGCATCAAGCATCAATATACTAGTTTCTGGTTACTGCATATCAGCATCGCTCCAGTCTATAATAAACAAGTCGGCGATCATGAAATTTCTTTATCCAAATGCATTGATAGCCTTACAATACTTCACTAGTGCACTTGGAGTTTTATTATGTGGCTCATTAAAGCTTGTGGAACATGATCGCCTAACCCTACAGACAATGTGGAAGTTCTTACCTGCTGCAATTATATTCTATCTCTCTCTTCACGAACAGTGAACTTCTTCTTCATGCAAATGTGGATACGTTCATTGTATTTCGTTCAGCTGTTCCCTTGTTTGAGCTGCTTATAATGGGAGAGCTAAAGAAGATAAAGCATGGCATCTCTGATGAATATCCCTGGTATTCATTCGGTGTAATCCTGCCAGTTGCTCTCTCATGTTTGTTTGGTTTAGCCATCTCCTTCTTTGGTTTCTCTTGCAGAAGAGTGATATCAGCAACAGGTTTTAAGGTGCTTGGGATTGTGAACATACATCGACCCGAAAGAGTCTTCAGGTCAGGTTTAACCGATCGAACCGATTAAATTGGACGGTCGAACTAACTAAATCGGACGATCAAACTGGATACTATTAAAAAATATTAAATTAAAATATAATTTAGATAAAGAATCACAAATAAATGATGAAATAGGAAAATATTTTCAAAAGTTATGATTAATTAACATTTTATTTGATACAAAAATTATTAATAAAAATACATCTTAAATAATTATTTATTCAAACACAAATATCAATTAAAAAAATTCTTTTATAATTAAAAAAAGAAAAAAAAGAAAAAGAAAAAGAATAAAAACTGATTTAAAAGACCTTGGACTATAATTTTTTTTTCATGATCCATTTACCCTCAAAGCTCACCTCCCTCTTTTCAGCCTAATTTTTCTTTTTCTTTTTTTCTTGAACCGACCGATTCAAGCGGTTTAATCTTTATTTTTCTGATTTTTGATCGGTTTTGACCGGTTCAACTTATTGCCCGATTTTTTCATTGAGCTAAAATCGAACTAGGCTCCGGTCGACAATCAAACCGGCTGGTCCGATCCGGTTCTGACAACATGGGTCGGATCTTAACGGGATAGGTAAGACTCAAATCTTAATAGGCAATCCAGTAATAGCCCTTTTAAGATAATGAACGTGCCGAGCTAACCCGACGTTCGATCAAAAACCCGATTGAGATAAAATTTTGTCCGGTTAGTTAAACACCATAACTCATCCCTTTACTAGTTACAATATTCTTTCCATTTTGCATAATGTGTGAATTTAGATATTCTAGCACAAAAAAATTACATCTTGCTAGCTCAAGAAAATCACAACCATTTAATCGTCCATACATTTTTTTATATCTAATTTTAAACTATAAAATTACCAATTTTAAATTTGGAACTTATCTCAATTTGTCAATTCAATTATTATGCTAAATTCACCAAAATTTCTGTTAATTTATTTTTACTAATTGAAAAATATCATTTTACCCCTACTTCTTTAATAGAATAAACATTTATAAATAACGAACAAGGTAAGTATATAGATATTATTTAATAATTATTTTTCTAATAATTATGAAATATCTTGATCATATTATTATTCTTTTATTTTTTTATAAGATTTAAAAGCAAAGGGTAAGACTTCATTTTGTAATTAATAAAAAAAATATGGTTAATAAAATTTGAGATGAAAAATTAAGGGAATAAGTTGAGTGAGAAATCAGAATATGTTGGAGAGTAAAATTGATAAATTTATCATTTCGGATTAAATGCTCAGAAAAATTATAGTTGAAAAAATATTAAAAAAATAACTTATTATTTTTTTATTATTTGTAAATTTTAATATATGGAGATGATGGGTAATATATAAGTGGAAGCAAGAAGATTTTATGAATAAAATAATTAAATTTGAAGGACTATTAATAAAAAGAGAATAAACTAAATTTGAACTATATATAACTTATCCAGAAATGCTTTTATCTCCAATTGACGCATCTCTTTATCATCAAGTTTAGCTTAACATACTTTTTATCGGTTGTGCTCGTAGAAAAAAATAATTCAATTTTTGTTCTTCTTGTCTCGAAATTTAAAATGTGAAGCTCAATATAAACTTGATTTCCTTCGAAAATAAATTTAAACTTGATTTCTGACGTAATGGCGATCCCACGTGATGACTGGTTTTGACTTTGGACTTCACCCAGCCACAAGTCAACCCAACTTAATTTATTATCTATGAGTTTATTATTTCTAAATTTATAGTTATTTTTAATTATTTATCTTTAGAGTTTTTCATCGTTTATATTCTATTATTCTTTTCAGTTTTTTATATTTTTATTTTAGAAAATTAGGAACAAGTTCCACCCAATTATAAATATAGTCACATTTCGATCCAACCATGAACACCCTAATTTAAAGCAAACATCATTTCTTTAGAGGATATCTTATTAAGAAAAAGTTAGACCATTGTGATTAGAACAACATCATTTACAATAGAACAGAAAAAAAAATGTTGAACACTTATATATCACAAAAAATTAATATTTAAATTTCAAATAAATTTTACTATAATCTAGTTGATACATTAGCAGTTGATTTCATTCTACCATTTAAAACTTGAAGTTTTTATTTATATATTATTTATATATTATTGCAGTTAAAAGTTGAGATATAAATGAAAAATGTACATATTGTTATGCTAAAATAAAAAAAAAATAAGTTCTAATTTAATAAAAAAAACAAAATACTTCGATAAAACTAATAGTATAATTTGTATGTTACACTTTTTTTTCCAATTATCTTCATAATTTTTAAAGTTTTGTTTTGATTAATCTGTATAACTCAATTTTAAATCACATATTTGATTATAGTAAATGAGATATATAATAGAAATATTTTTTCCCTTCAAATTTGCAGTATATTCTCACGTGTGGTAAACAAACTGTTTTGGTTGTTTCCAATAACTATTAAATACCTTTCCAATTTCCACGTCTCATATCCCACACCACCTTCACCTTCGTCTTGCCTCCTCGTCGAAGCCAAAAACCCCTCGACCGAAACATCCCGATCTTTTCGGCATTTCCTTCTTCTGGCTTCTGTAATCCGTCGATGGAGGTGTGGTGGGAACCGGTGCAGACGCATACGAGTGCCATGGAATCGACCGCGGCGGAGACGGCCGGCGGCGTTGGGGGCCCCGGGGTCCGTTGGGGCCACACCTGCAACGCCGTCGACGGTGGCAGGCTCCTCTACGTCTTCGGCGGCTTCGGCAGGAACAAATGCCAGATCAACGACGTCGACGTCTTCGACACCGGTGCTCTATCTGTTCCTTCCAAATCGTGTTTGTATTGTTAGAATGCCTTCAAGAAAGAATCTTGTCGCAACGTGTTCAGTTTTGTTTGCTTAATATGATCGCCGGAGGTATCTTTTTTCAGATATTTCCGGAGAATAGATTGGATCTTTAAGCTTTCTTACAACGCATATCGATCATCTTCTAAACTGTACTTGCTCTTGTATGATCAGAGTTATATATACTTGTGTATATGCACGCATAATATAGCGACACATTCGATCTTCTTGGCCTTCTTGCATTGCATTATTTGACATCTACAGTAATACTTTCCTAATGCAAATTTGATTTCTTCAGCACTTCAAAATTTTTATGTTGATAAAGTTTAACTGGTAGAATATTGAGTTCTTCTTAACTACATCATTGATTTCTCGTTTAATTTCAAAAGTCACATTTTGATAGTTTCCTATCCGGAATCAAGTCTGCATTTTTTTTCCTTCTCTCTTTAGGGTTAATTGACATTCATTAGGATGCTGTACTGTGCTTTAGTATTCTGTTTTATCTATTAAGTGACGTTACAACTTTGTAAAGGTTGTTGGTTCCGGCAAGTGATTACACAAAGCTTCACCCGCTTTAAACTGCTGGTAGTGGCGAATCTTGAAATGTTTGGTGAAGGGAGCCAAAATGGTAAAGTTCGCTAATCGCTAGTTAGTTATTGTAAGTTGGTATGAGAGAATAAAAAAGTTAACTATTGGAATTTATATATTAGTTATGTGATATTACTGCTATGCCACTTAAACAGAACATTCCACATTTTAATTATTTCTGTGGGGGATCCACTTTGTATTTTAGTCATATATTTAGGTTTGAATTTAGGGAGGAGATGGAATCGTATATTTAGAGCGACTCTCCGTGATCAGTGTTTTGATGAGCTCTTGGGTGTTCAGATGCGACTGACTACATTCACAACCCAAAGTTGTGTTCATGATGCTTGGAGGTGGTCTTCTGGTAGATTCACTTTGCGAGTAGCCTATTCTTTCATGGGTGCTGAAATCAGTGTGAGGACGATATCCTGAACTCATTGCAGGTTGCTCTGGCAACTCTTTGCACCTCTGATATCAGATTTTCATGTGGCTGTTGTGTTGACAGAGGTTGCTTACACAAGCATACAGGGTTTGTTGGGGATACATCTTGTATCTTATGTGCACAGCGCGAGGAGGATATAGATCATTCATCCTTGGCTGCTTATACACTAGACAGGTATGGGAGCAGTCAGGTTGTGGCTGGCTGGACGTGGGATCATCATCAGACTTTTGGAGTTCCTTTGGGTTTGGAGGACACCACATTGACATAATCATATATGGATCATAGAGACAATGTGCAGCTCCCTTTGTATTTCTTTGAGACATCTGTTGTCAACGCAATGGATGCATTTGTAGGGTTGAGAGGTGGTATGTGGATAATGTTGTGA
Source organism: Pontederia paniculata (assembly GCA_001647135.1). NCBI lineage: Eukaryota > Viridiplantae > Streptophyta > Magnoliopsida > Commelinales > Pontederiaceae > Pontederia > Pontederia paniculata. The sequence continues at coordinate 5,384 of LTAE01002040.1, read as the reverse complement.
GGTTAGCAAGGTCTATGACCTGGGAATGGGGATTGCATTGTTGATTTCATTCCTAGTTTCCTCTCTATACCATTTGTAATATAACTAATATACACAATAAAGTAGGACGACTGCATGTCCATCATCTTTCTTTCTCTTTTTTGCATAAAACCGTATGGAGTTCTTTAAAGTTATATGTTGTTTTCCCTCTCAAAAAAAATTGTGGTTTTTCTATTTTTTATTTTGTTGCTTTCTTACTATGTTTCTCTAATTGAAGGATGTTGTGGATTTTCTCTGAAATAGTAGTTTTGCCCTCTGCAGATACTGAAATTTAACTAACTCATTCTTGCAGTTAAGAAGGTATGGTGTAAACCAGTGCTAAAAGGTGTTCCTCCATCTCCAAGAGATAGTCACAGCTGCACAACCATTGGTAGTAAGCTATTTGTCTTTGGGGGAACAGATGGGAAAAACTATTTCAAGGACCTGCATATTCTGGATACGAGTATGCTTACTCTCTTTCATTTGATATTCTTATATGGACCTTAAGATAACATATATAAAAATTCAATTTCATTCTTAAATGTCAAAGAATTTTCCTTAAAGATTATTTTGATTTTCGCCATCTACTTAGTGAGACATGACATATAGGTCTTTCTGTTTAGAAAGTGTGGATTTTCTTTATTGAACTTGATAACTTTCTTCCGATTTGCAATCGTTGTTTTCCCCCATCAATCACATTGCATGAAATCAAATTTGGAGCTTTGGATCTTGCTTTTACCTTGACCAACTGATCTGAATTTAAAATGAACTGATTACTGATTCATCATTATTACTGCTACATGTGCAGCATCAAATACATGGATAATGCCAAACCTAAGTGGCAATGGACCTGATGCACGTGAGGGACATAGTGCTGTTCTTGTTGACAAACGGATCTTTGTTTTTGGGGGCTATGGGAAATCTGACACCGATGATGTTCAAGATTATAATGATCTTTATATACTGGATACAGGTAACTCCTCTCGATTTTTTGTACTCAAATTTGGAGTTCTATATTATTCTTTTTTTTTGTTTTTGCTCGAAAAGATCTCTTTTCTTTTGAAATTTTTTTCAAGGATGTTTTTGTTTGTTCTTAATCCTAACCTGGTGATCTAATACAATTGAACAAAAAGCAATGCCTACTTCCGTAGAAATATGCAAAGTAGTAGTGCAGTTCATTTGAATTGATTGGCAATAGCCTCTTATCATTTGTTTTTAATCTAATGATTCACTAGTGTAGTTTCATTGGTTGGTAATAGTGAGGATTTACTTTGTTGTGAGATATCATATCTTGATTACTAGCAAAGTCTCTCTGCCTTATTTTTTTGAAGATTGATGACACAAAGAAGTACTTTACTTCTTAAATGTTGAACTTCTATCTCGTTAAGACATGTAATATCTTTCAAAGTAAGATAATACGTTGTAATTGGTATTAGAACACTTTGTTTGGAAGTGTAGATTGATTCTCATGAAAGTATGGTTTTAAAAGTTGGTTGATGATGTAGTCCTTTAACATGCTTAAAATGTACCCCTTATACTTAATCGTAGAGAATTTATCCTGGGAACATGCTTCAACTTCTGGATCTCCACCTTCTGCTCGTCATAGTCATAGTTGCTCTTTGTGGACGAACAAGATCATTGTCCTTGGTGGTGAAGATTCTACAGATTGCTACTTATCTGATGTGCACATACTGGATACAGGTATGATGTTTAAATTGAACAGATTTTATGGAGGTTAATTGCTTTCCTTGTAGACGCAAGACCAAATTTGTCGAATCCTTACCCTTTAGACATTCGATATCTCTAGAGATAAGAATTAATAAGCATGATTTAAGTTTGTTTGGGTTTTAGAAATTCTTGAGCAGAAATGATTGTGGTCCTTCTAAATTTTTTCTTCTTTGGAAGATTTCATATGCCAAATATCTGGATAGTACTTATGAAACAATTTAGGCTAAGGAATTGTCATTAGATGACAACAATATGAACTCCTGCTCAACATGTAGGTTGAGTAAGAATCCGTACTACTTGAAAGAAAAAAGTTGAAACAGAATGGTGCCTTATATCCTGATGAGCCCTATTTTTGCTTAGGTTTTTACCATTTTCTGCGTCAAATTGTAAGTTTTACATAAAATGATTGAGTCATGATCTGAGGAAGATTCTATTGAATCATGTGTTGTATTATGTATACTACTGTAATTTCTTTCTGTCACTGAAGTCAACTATAATACAGACACTCTTGTATGGGAGCCAATGAAGACGTCAGGATGGATTCTTCCACCTCGTGCAGGTCACACAACTGTGGCACTTGGCAGTAGGTTATTTGTGTTTGGAGGTTTTGCAAATGCTGCAGACCTTTATGACGATCTTCATGTCCTTAATATTGGTAAGTGGTATCCAGTTAAGTATTTTCTAGAGGCTTCTAATTACCATTTGGGCTGATTTGCTGGTTTCACATATCATAAAAAAAAATATTACATTCCATGATTGAGCCAAAGAAACTAATTCAATTCAGGAACGGGACTCTGATGGATATGCAGATAGTGGCATTTGGTCAAGACCGAGACCTTTGAATTTGGGGCCATGTGCTCGCTTTTCAGCAGCTGGTGACTGCCTAGATGTGAGGAAAGGCATTCTCGTTTTCCTAGGCGGATGCAACAAATCCCTTCAGGCACTTGATGACATGTATTTCTTACACACTGGTTAGTTCTTTGTTGCTATTTACAGGATGATTTGCATATGAATCTTCATGGTAACCTAGCTTGTTTTCTTTTCTCTTCAAATTGCATTTTTTTTCATCTTGACAACTGTAGTTTTAGTTGCATTCCTCTTTTTAGTGTTCCTTATATTAACATGTAAGCAATGTCATAACGGCAAATGACTTGCATGAGAAGAGAGGAAGCTCTCTCCATCTACCTGAGCATAAGTTTATTTGGACTCACAAAAATAATGCAAACAAGGTGTTCTTTTCAAAAAAGAACTTTTAAGGAGGCTGATTTTTCCTATTATGAAATAATTGCTGATTTCTTTTAGACTGATTGCAAGGACTGAACAGGAAGGCATGTGTACATACAACAACGAATGAATGTTAATGTTGGATCCATTGCGTTCATTTATTAAATGATTGAATCTCTCATTTGTGTCACTGTTCTACATAAAAAATATTAAATTGTGCGAGGAAGATTTTTAATAGGTTCTTGGGCAAGTAGGCCTTTTATATTCCTTCTAACTAGATGCTACTCTAAGGATTATATACTGCATGCAGATGAACTTTTAAGTTCATGTTTGTGGTTATGTTTGTGATCAAGGTTGTCAAGAATGCTTTTCTACCAAGGATAGGAAGAGGTAGGATCATTTTTAAGATCTTATGAATAAATCTAAAATTATATTTTATAACATACATTAAAACATATTCCTTTAATGAATCACACTGATATTTTAATAGAAATCTTAGAAATAATAATCACATTAGGTTAACACCTTAGAAAAGAACAATAAGATATTAAAATGATAGTAAAATATTATGCTGGTGTCTGTTCTGCAATTCTCGATGGGGGAGGCATTGTAAGCGGATGTTGAACCATTGGATTATGACATTGTGTTGGAGACGAGTGAGTGAAAGTGTGTTAGAAAGGTGAAATCGTGAAAGAAACCTATTGGGGTCCTCTAGGGTTTACTTTAATTTATTTTTTTTGTATATAATAAGATGCAATTTCAAAAAAAAGATTTTGGATCGTCATCGTAAGATCCCCACTACCAAGAACGAGATTCAAAAGAGATTTTATGTTTTTGATCTCTTAGGAGAGATCAGGATTGTTGGATTTACCACCCAGATTGAGTTTCCGTAAACCATGTTTTCGTGATCAAGTTTTCCCTTTCTTTAATAGAATTCACTGCTCTTAATTTTCGGATGGGGAAGAAAACCTTTCCCACAGAAACTTTTTATTGATATTGCACACTTTATACATCTAGACATAATTTTATAGCACATAATGATGAGTAGGAAATGAGACTATTCATCATATTCTCCATAGAAAAATAAGGTATTGATTGTTATATAAGTATACTTCCTGCAATACAGGCACAAATTTTCATGATCCTACACCTGCTGGAAAGATCAAATTTGAAGCTAGAGTTACAAATGCAAATCAACATGGATATGAAATTGAGACGGAAGTCAAGGGTAAATTATTGCGCGGCATGCTGTTTTCATCTACATCAAGCTTTACGGGTAGATGATCATGTTTACCCTGACAGGTACGTAACCATATAGCCTTTTTTTACTGTAGAACCATGTTTCCATTGTTGACGCAAACATTTTGCTACTGTTACAGGAGGATTGGCAGTGGAAGTGCTGGGAGGAGCAACACCCTTCCAGGATACAAATCAGGTTTTATGGTCCTAATGCAGTGACATCTGAAGAAACACTTCATTCAAACGTGAACTCCTGATGGTGATGTTAGATAAAGGTGGAACACATCATAAACATTCCAATTAAAGCTCTTCCATCAGCAATTTCTTCTTAGGACCAGTCTTCATAATTTGTTAACATTTTGCTGTAACGTCGATATGTGACCCTGAATGTACTTCAATTTAATGTTTCTCACTTCAACTTTTAGTCGCATTGCTATGGCATATAATATAAACATAATGTAAAACCCCAAAAATAATGAAGAGGTCCAAATGGATAAAGAAGCTCACTTAACCAACTCAGCCCAAAACCCATCCTAAAACTCATGATGCCCTAAGTATAAAAAGAGAAAAATCTGCCCTTTCCTCATTCCACCCACTCTCACACTCTCTCTCTCCTCTCCCTCTCCCTATGGCATCCCAAATCTAGGGTTCATAGGAGCTCTCACCATTCTCAGCTCAAGGAGGGATTGGAGGTGGACTAGGAGCTCAAGAGACACAAGAGGGACAAAGAGAAGAAGAAGGAAGGGCTAGAACTTCACCAAGCTTGGAAAGAAGAAGGAATCACCGAAGAGGAGAAGGAGCTAGAAAGAGTTAGGGATTCTTGCTAAGGTATATAAAGGGGATCCAATCCCTCACTCTCTACTCATCCTATTGATTTAGATGTATAAGAACACATGTTCTTAGTTTTGGAGATGAGAGGATGACATTTAGGAGTGTGCATACTAGGTGTTTGTGCATATGTCTCTATGACCTTTTCTATATGATGAATGTGATATGAACCATGTAATGATTGTTACATGTTCCTATTGTGATAATGATGTTTGTATGTGTCTCTCATGATTCCTCATGTCTTAGCAAGTTAATCTTTCATTGTTTAAGTCTATTTCCATGTATTAAGGTTCCATTAGAATGTTATGAATCATATGAGTTATGTTATGGCCAAATTAGGGTTCTAA